>CM069132.1:56471105-56738605 GCA_035221665.1 Okamejei kenojei | reverse complement strand
GAGTAACTCAGCGGGTGAGGCAGCATCTATGGAGAGAAGGAATGGGCGATGTTTCGGGTCAAGACCCTTCTTTGGACTAAAATAACTTACATTACTTATAATCAAGGTTCTTTAATGTGTTCATGGAAAAAATGTTTCAATATCCTTTTATCTTGTGTTGAAACATCCATTTTTACATGTCTAGGGACTGAGTTTCGTTTTCCTTCACAGTGAAAAATATAATTTAAGTTCTGTAACCATAAAATACTTTCATATGTTGATATATTGTCCAATCTTTTTAAGGTTAATATTTCCATCGGAGCAATAGCCAACCATGGCAGCCCAGTTATATTCTTATAGCCCTGTCCCACGGTACGAGTTAATTCCAAGAGCTCTCCCGAGTTTAAAATAAATTAACTCGTGGTAAGCACGGAGAATGAACGTAGCGGGTACGTCAGAGCTCGGGGACGTCTCTTAGCGCTAACGGCAGGTACTCGGGAAGACTTGCTAACGGCAGGTAAGCACGGGAAGACTCATGAAGATTTTTCAACATGTTGAAAAATATCCACAAGAGCCCCGAGTACCGATGAGTGGCCATTACTGTAAATCTCCGAGTTCGAATCAGGGCAAACCCGGGAGAACTCTTGGAATGAACTCGTACCGTGGGACAGGGGTTTTAGATTTAAATCCTATTTGTAGGTGCACTGCTTACACTTTGATTGTTCATTATTAAATACTGTTGGTTGAATTGAGGTAGGGTTGTGCAGGGTGGTTCAAAATGTTGATGGTAGATAGAAAGAAGCTGTTCTTGAACCTGGAGCTAACAGTTCTCTGGCTCCTGTACCTTCCTACAACTTTTCCACTAATTTTTAAGCGCTTCTGATGATCACAGATATTAAAGTTGTCGGAGTTTCTAAATGTCAGAAACACTTAAATAGCTAAAACATATGTACATTATTAAATTAAAACCTAAAACAACATTCATTTAAAACTCCAAATTAATTAAAATTATTAAATTATATAATATTTAAAAATTTTAAAAAAATGCAAACTTCTCAGCTTCATTTACCTTTCACATTTCAATCCAGATCAGTATATCTGGTTCCTCTGTTTTGTACCTTTCTAAATTACATTTGCACTGAATGCCAGCGTACAGCCATGTAAGTAAAGAACATGTTAACCTACAGATTGGAATTAACTGACACCTCTGCTCTGCTGATAAGGCAGTGGTTTGCCCCATTTGACTCATGATTCTTATGTAGGTTAAACTGGACATGTTTATCTGTCAGCTGTGTTGACTTAAGATCCCCACTTTCACAAATTGCAATTTTTTAAATTTGTGATTTGTGATTAAAAGATAGGTTTTTTTTTTAAATACAGTCATTTAGATAATTAATTATGGATTGTTTATTTTTATTATAGAAAGCACTGGTTTTAGTAAAATCATGCATGTTCATAAAGCTGTTTTGATCACTGTCATTGCTTCTGTTAAACACAAGATAATGTGTAGAAAATATATACCATTTGGATGAAAAAACAGAATTTGTTATTTTTGTTTAATTCTTGCAGCTACTTTACCAAGAAGTATCAGTTATATTGGCATAGAGAGCCAACATGAGGCACAGTAAGTATTCTGCAGATTATTACTATCTTTGTACTTTTAAAAGCCTTCATAGAATATGAAAAGATAATATTAGGAAATATCACACTTGGTCTCCAAGGCATGATATGTATGCACCACAATCAATTGCATCTCTGAAATAATCTTTAAGATCATGTGAAAGCTTCCAGAAAAGCCAGGGTAATATATCACATTTTATAAGATAAATGAATACACAATGCAATAAAATTAAATTTAACAATTGATCCCAAATTTACGCCCAATCCCAAGCATTCAAGCATTCAAAATACTTGGCCTTTTGTTTGTTACATAATGCCCTCAGTTTTACAACTTTCTACAGTTCTATGATTCATAAAGAACCAATTCTGGAGATACAGTCTTCCTCGTGTCCAGCCATCTTCTATATCACGTCTTTCCGGTTGGTCAGTGACATTTGACGGTCGGTGGTTGCAGAATTGGCTACTTCAGTCAATCACTGTGGTACAGTTCCTGTCGTCAGCATTGCCCGGGATGCGCCACGTGGAGGCTTCTGCTTGCAGGAGATACAGTGAAAAGCTATTGTTTGCATGCCATCTATTTAACTTATCAACTATCTAATTAATCATAAACAAGTACAACAATACAAGAGTACAGAATATAGTTTTCAGCATTGTACCATTACAGTTACAGAGAAAAAGTCCAATGTCTGCAATAAGGTAGGTTGGACGATTGGAACTACACTTGCTTATGGGAGAACTGTTCAGAAGTCTGATAACAGAGGGGAAGTTGCTGCTGCTGAGTCTGGTGATATATGCTTTCAAGCTTTTGTGTCTTCTGTCTGATGGAGGTTAGAGAAGAGGGAATAACCAGGGTTAAATGGTCCTTTGCATGGATAGGAAAGGTTTAGAGGGATATGGGCCCATGCAGGCAGATAGGACTAGAATAGATAGGGCATCTTGGTGAGCATGGGCAAGTTGGATATTTTTCTGTGCAGTATGACTAATTAATTTGACTATGTTGGCTGCTCTCTTGAGACAGCAGGAAGTGTAGATGGAGTCCTTGGTGAAGAGTCTGGTCTGTGTGATGGACTGGGCTACATCCACAAATCTGCAATTTCTTGCCATGTTGCACAGAGCAGTTTCTAAATCAAGCTATGTGCAACTTTGTACAGTGCATCTGTACAAGTTGGTAAGAATCATTTGAGACAAGCCAAATTTCCTTAGTCTTCTGCAGAAATAGATGCATTGGTGTGCTTTTTTAGCGGTAGCTTCAATGTGGGTTGACCAGGACATATTGTTGGTAGTATTAATACCTAGGAACCTGAAACTCTCAACCATTTCCACTTCAGCTTCATTGATGTTGATTGCGGCATGTACTGCATCATGCTTCCCAAAATCAATATCTAGCTCGTTTGTCTTGTCCTTTGTATTGTCGCCCATCCTTACTGATCGTGGTCCATGAGTCAGAAATCTGAGGATCCAGTTGAGAAGAGGGCTGTTGATTCTTGGGTCCAAGAGCTTGGATGGGATTACTAGGCCACTAATACTTGATAAAAAATGATACAAGTATGATTCTGCAGCTTTTATGATTGGGCAAAATAAAACAGTCTCTGAGTTCCAATGAAGAGTCATTATCTGGACGTTGTTTCACTGTCCAGTTGAATATCTCTGATTAACATATATCTATCAATTTGAAACTTAAAAGTAACAAAATATCCAGCAGCAACTGTTACATATCTCTGTCCTTTTTTCAAATAATGCTATGAGATATTAAACAATAATTTAAACTGACATAACAAGTCTCATTCAACACCTTGCGCCTCCAATATGTAAATGATTATCATCTTAATTCCTACACCAAGTTTGTGAATCAAGCATTAATGCTATTGTTTGGACATGTGAGACACTTTTAGCTGTACTGGGAATTCAATACAAAGCTGGAGAGAATTTTCAAAAAGATAGTCCCATTGCTAAATTTGAATGAGTTATTGATATAGAAAAAATGTGAGAACTGCCTCATTTTGAACTCAATCAAACAAATAGAAAGATAATTATTATTTCTTCCCTGTAAATTATATTTACAGGTAAGTAGATCATTGATACTTTCATTGTCAGGCTAGCTAACTATCTCTAGTTATTGATCAGAAGGACAAAGATTTTACTATTTCAAACAAACCGCTTATATTTAAGCTACAAAAGTAGAAAATGTGTTGACCACGGTTTTATTTTACAGACATGGAAGAGCGGCAAGGCAATCAAATACCAAACCAAGACCAGGTAATTGAGTTTTGTTTGAAGATATAATTACTATAAAGTGACTAATGAATATTATAATTTTTCAATACTTGTTGAAACTTCTTTGTCTTGCTTGTTTAGATCTCCTTCAACTAGGCTTACTTCTACCATTACCTTCAATGGGCACCAGAGCTTGCTCGAAAAGAACAGGAAATTCCATAAGCTCAGGGTGGCAGTGTCATAGTCTACCAGATGTAGTGCTGCGAAGACTTAAGGATCATGGTAGTTATGTGAAATTAGCCAAGGAGAACTAATGAGGGAAAAATATATAAATACAAGATAACTGGCGGTCAGGTTGGCGCAGCGGTAGAGTTGCTGCCTTACAGCGAATGCAGTGCTGGAGACCCGGGTTCGATCCCGACTACGGGTGCTGTCTGTACGGAGTTTGTACGTCCTCCCTGTGACCTGCGTGGGTTTTCTCCGAGATCTTCGGTTTCCTCCCACACTCCAAGGACGTACAGGTTTGTAGGTTAATTGGCTTGGTAAATGTAAAAATTGTCCCTAGTGGGTGTAGGATAGTGTTATTGTGCAGGGATCACTGGTCAGCGTAGACCCGGTGGGCCAAAGGGCCTGTTTCTGCTATTTCTAAACTAAACTAAAACATGAGAAGGAATTTAATATTTATTAGAACCATACAAATAATGTAATCAGATAGGAATGATTTATGAACTTGTTTGAGTTTGCTGAGGAGGTGACAAACGTGGTCAATGAGGGTACAGCAGTGGATGTTGTCTACATTGATTTAGTAAGACATTTGAAAAGTCCCTCATGTTAGGTAGGTTGATCCAGGAGATTAAAGATGCATTGGATCCACATTGACTTGGTCGTTTGTATTTAGAACTGGCTTACTGGTAGAAGACAGAGAGTTATAGTGAAAGAATTTTATTCTGGCTGGAGATCCGTGACCGATGGAATTCCACAGGGATCTGCGCTGGGATATATATGTAAGTGCCTTGGATGTATACGTAGATAGGTTGGTCAGCACATTTGCAATCACACCAACATTGGTGGAACTGCGGAGAATGAGGAAGGCTCTCAAAGTATACAGTGGGCTGTAGAGTAGCAATGGCAGATGGAGTTTAATCTGAACAAGTGTGAGGTATCGCAGTTTGGGAGGTCAAATATAAGGGGAAAGTGTACAGTTAATGGTATGGCTTCTTAATAGCATTTCAGAGGAATGTCCAGAGGGATTTTATGGGAGGGATTTTATGGTCCAAGCTTACAGGTCCCAGAAAGTGTCAAATAGATAGAATGGTAAATAAGGCATACAGTGTCCTCCATAATGTTTGGGACAAACACCCATCATTTATCTATTTGCCTCTGCATTCCACAATTTGAGATTTGTAGAAAATCACATGTGGTTAAAAAATCACATGTGGTTAAAGTGCACATTGTCAGATTTTATTAAAGGCCATTTTATACATTTTGGTACAGCTGTGTTTATAGATAGTCTCCCCATTTCAGTACACCATAATGTTTGGGACACATGACTTCACAGGCGTTTGTAATTGCTCAGGTGTGTTAAATTGCCTCCTTAATGCAGGCATAAGAGAGCTCTCAGCACCTAGTTTTCCTCCAGTCTTTCCATCACCTTTGGAAACTTTTATTGCTGTTTATCAACATGAGGACCAGTGTGCCAATGAAAGTCAAAAAAGCCATTATGAGTGAGAAACAAGAATAAAACTGTTAGAGACATCAGCCAAAGCTTAGGCTTACCAAAATCAACTGTTTGGAAACATAGAAATTAGGTGCAGGAGTAGGCCATTCAGCCCTTCGAGCCTGCACCGGAACATTATGAAGAAGAAAGAGGGGATTGGCAGGCCAAGGAAGACCTCCACATCTGATGACAGAAGAATTCTCTCTATAATTTAAAAAACAAACACCTGTCCGACAGATCAGAAACACTCTTCAGGAGTCAGATGTGGATTTGTCAATGACCACTGTCCTCTTCTTCTTCTTTCGTGCGGCGTGCACAGCCTAAAGTTGTCGGACAACTTGTCTATTTGATCTTCCATTTGTGCATGTCGAGTTGATTGCATTAGTCGAAACAGGGCAGGCCACGTGAAGGTTGCAATCTTCCACCCTACCACTGTCCTCAGAAGACTTCATGAACAGAAATACAGAGGCTACACTGCAAGATGCAAACCACTGGTTAGCAACAAAAATAGGATGGGCAGGTTACAGTTTGCCAAGAAGTACTTAAAAGAGCAACCATAGTTCTGGAAAAAGGTCTTGTGGACAGATGAGACGAAGATTAACTTATATCAGAGTGATAACAAGAGCAAAGTATGGAAGAGAGAAGGAACTGCCCAAGATCCAAAGCATACCACCTCATCTGTGAAACACAATGGTGGGGATGTTGTGGCCTGGGCATGTGTGGCTGCTGAAGGTACTGGCTCACTTATCTTCATTGATGATACAACTGCTGATGGTAGTAGCATAATGAATTCTGAAGTGTATTGACACATCCTATCTGCTCAAGTTCAAACAAATGCCGCAAAACTCATTGGCCGGAGGTTCATTCTACAGCAAGACAATGATCCCAAACATACTGCAAAAGCAACAAAGGAGTTAGGCTGTGGGCCGAGGTGCTTTTTCGTTTAAGTTCGTGACCCAAATCACATAACTACCTGAATTTTTAACATATTGTTGAAAAATATTATAGAAATCTTACCTGAAACTCGTCAAGACAAAACCTGCACATATTTTTAAAATATTAGAGAATAGTTATTGAGTAATTGTCCAATCAATGCACATTTGACAATGCATCGGACGGCAATTGACCAATCATGCGCTTTGTTTCGTGGTAGCTAGGCAGCGAGCATTCTGGGATCGTGGCTGCCTCCTAATTACCACAAAACAATAGCAAGGTTTCAAAGGAATAAAGGTAAAGGTAACCTTGCTGATAATTTTGTTTTACAATTGATTTATCTTTTTAAAGTTATGCTGTGAACTGTTAAATAAAAATGATAAATAACAAACGTAGAGCTAGGGTTAGGATTGGGGTCAGTCGGTCAGTCAGTCGGTCGATCAGTCGGTCGGTCGATCAGTCTGTCGGTCGGGCTGTCGGTAGGCCAGTGGATGCTGTGAAGGGTCGGTCAGGCTGTCGGTCCACTAGTGAGTGTTGTGAGAGGTCGGTCGGGCCGCCGGTGGGTGCTAGAAGTGGTCGGTCAGGCTGTCGGGCCGCTGGTGGGTGCTGCGACTGGTCGGTCAGGCTGTCGGATGGCCAGTGGGTGCTGCGAGTGGTCGGTCGGCTGTCGGATGGCCGGATGGGTGCTGCGAGTGGTCGGTCGGGCTGTCGGGCCGCTGGTGGGTGCTGCGAGTGGTTGGTCAGACTGTCGGGCCGCTGGTGGGTGCTGCGAGTGGTCGGTCGGGCTGTCGGACGACCGGTGTTGCAATGAACGAGCGGTCGAACTAACGGAGCCAGCGCTATGGGAGTGCTGAAGGCAGCCTAGGGGGGGAGGGGGAGGGGGGGAAGGGGGGAGGAGGGTGGGGCGACCTGCGGCGTCACAGACACACTGACCATGCCCACACACACACACACACTAACTACCCCCCACGCACACACAGACACACACTAACTACCCCCCTTGATATTATATTAATATTATTCATTGGCTCCTTTTACCCCATACCCACTTTATTCACTGTTGCATAGCCCCCAACTCACATCTAGAGAGGGAGGGGGGCTAGAGAGTGAGGGACAGAGAGAGAGGGGCAGAGACAGAGAGAGCGGGGCAGAGACATGTGACTTGTGACGTCATCAGCCAAAGCCGCTTGGTTTTATTTTCAAAGACATTACAGATTTGTGAACATTTTTAATAATAAAAGTTCTGTCCCACGGTACGAGTTCATTCCAAGAGCTCTCTCAAGTTTGCCCTGATTCGGAGATGTACGGTAATGGCCACTCGTCGGTACTCGGGGCTCTCGTGGACATTTTTCAACAAATTGAAAAATCTTCACGAGTCTTCCCGTGCTTACCTGCCATTAGCGAGTCTTCCCGAGTACCTGCCGTTAGCAGTACGAGCCGCTAAGAGACGTCCCCGAGCTCCGACGTACCCGTTACATTCATTCTCCGTGCTTACCACGAGTTGATCTTTTTAAAACTTGGGAGAGCTCTTGGAATGAACACGTACTGTGGGACAGTGTTCTCTCAAGAAATAAAGGGGGGAGGGGGGAATGGCGGGGGAGAGGTGGGAGGATGGGATGGTTGGGGTGAGGGGAAGGGGGGCGGCAGATCGCGGGGGGGGGCAGCATCTGGCGGGGGGGACGGCATCTCATGGGGGGCGGTGGCAGCAGCTCTCGGGGGGGGGGGGGGAACGTCAGCTTTCGAGAGGGATGTCAGCTCACAGCACAGACGCAGCAGGCTGAGCCATTGTGACGTTATCAGCCAAAACTTCTCAGTTTCATCAGCCAAAGCCACACACACACACACTCACACACACACACACACACACACACACACACACACACACACACACACACACACACACACACACACACACACACACACACACACACACACACACACACACACACACACACACACTCTTTTCCCCCCCCCCCCCCCCCCCCCCCCCCCCCCCCCCCTCCCCCGCGGTAATGGTGAACGGACATTTTTACATATTCCGGTAGATATTTACCTGATTTCAAAAATCCCCTCTCTGAAAATTTGATTCATTATTTCCTGAGTTTTTTTTACTAAAATTGGTCCCCAATCTGACATCTTTTAAAAATCTAACGTGCGGCAAGCTGCGCAGAATTTTCAATGCGCAGCCCCACTGTTTTCCACTGTAGCTCAGTCGGCCCCTGAGGCCCCCCCCCAGGCTCTGCATTGAAGCCGCAAAACACGTGCTCAAGTCCTGCTGCGTGCTCAGCTGTGCTCCTTCAAGTTCTACAACATGGCGTTATGCGTGAGTGGATAGGGCAGGGATGGGGTAAAAGGAGCGAATGAATAATGTTAATATATCAAGGGGGGATTAGTGTGTGTGGGGGGTGGTTAGTTTATGTGTGTGTGTGACGCCGAAAGCCCCCCCCCCCACCCCGGAACTGTGCGTTGAGGGGATGGAACACAACGGGTCCCCTTGGTCTAGTGTATATATATATATATATATATATATATATATATATATGGTTTAAATAGGCAACAACTTTGGACACTAGATGTCGCTTATTTTTTCGATCTCATTTTCTAATTAGCTTATTTAATGTGCAACTTTTGGCACTGATGAGTTATGACTTCATTCTCCATTAAATTTCATCTAAATCTGCAAAAGTTCAGGTAAATCTCAGACATGGGTCACAAAAGTTAAATTCTAGACACATTTTCGATGCTCGGCCCACATCCTAAGTTTTTAAAAGCTAAAAAATTATCAATTCTTGAGTGGGCAAGTCTATCGCCCGATCTGAACCCAATTGAGCATGCCTTTTATATGCTGAAGAGAAAACTGAAGGGAACTAGCCCCCAAAACAAGCACAAGCTTAAGATGGCTGCAATACAGGCCTGACAGAGCATCACCAGAGAAGACACCCAGCAACTAGCGATGTCCATGAATCACAGACTTCAAGCAGTCATTGCATGCAAACGATATGCAACAAAATACTAAACATGACCAATTTCATTTACATGACATTGCAATGTCCCAAACATTATGGTGCCCTGAAATGGGGGGACTGTGTATAAACACTGCTGTAATTTCTACATGGTGAAACCAAAATGTATAAAAATGGCCTTTATTAAAATCTGACAATGTGCACTTTAACCACATGTGATTTTTTTCTATTACAAATCTCAAATTGTGTACAGAGGCAAATAAATAAATGATGGGTCTTGGTCCCAAACATTATTGAGGGCACTGCATGTTCAGGGCAATGATCGTAAGAGTTAAGTAGTCATGTTGCACTTTAAAGAAAACGTTAGGCCACATTTGAAGTCTTGTGTGCAATTCTGGTCACCACATTACAAGAAGGATGTGGAGGCATTGCAGAGCGTGCAAAACAGGTTTACCAGAATGCTGCCTAGATTAGAGGATATTAGCTATGAGAAGAGTTTGGACAAACATGGATTGCTTTCTCTGGAGTGTCAGAGGCCAAGAAGAGACCTGATATAAGCATATACATTTATTGTGTGGCATGGAACTTTAAAGAAAATGTGTGGGACAAGTTTATTTACACCAAGAGTGGTGGTTGCTTGGAACGTGCTGTCTGGGATGGTGATGGGGCCAGATACATTAATGCCACATAGACAGGCATGTGAATATGCAGGGAATGGAGGGATATGGATCACATGTCATCAGAGGAGATTTATTTAATTTAACATTTGTGCAGCATGGACAATGTGGGCCGAAGGAGCTATTTCTTTACTGGACTGTTCCATATTCAAATAGAGCTCCATCCAACAATGTGTAGCAACACAGAATATATTTGGGTATGTACGGAATTAAAATAGTTTACTCTGTAGTTAGTTTACTGAGGATTATTTCCAATAATGCTCCACTGTAAAACATTTCAACAATGGAACGTATTAACATATTATTTGTGATGCATTTCTAATGGTTTTTAGTTGGTAGAAGGCTGCAGTCACAATCACAAACATGCATGTAACCTTCTAATGGAATGGATTATTTATTTTCAAATTTTCCGTAACAAGCAATCCACGATTAATTATAATTGGAAGATCATTCATAACTAATTGGCAAGAGCTTATTGTTTTAATGGAATGCTGTCCTATCACTGTTTGAAACTAGTCTTCTTCAAAGTGTGAACTATATTACTTTTTATATTAATTCATATGTCACTATCTAACAAAATCAGTTATTTTGAACTATTTTCATACATTTACTTATGTATACTACTCTGATAGTGTTCCATCGTAAAACCATAAACTGTCTACTTGGAATTCCTCTTATCTGATTGTGGCATTCTCATTAATAGCATCTGCAGGAATAGCAGTCTCTCAACGGAAGGTACGCCAAATTAGTGACCCAATTCAACAGATTCTCATCCAGTTGCACAAAATCATATATATTACACAGGTATGCGGTTGATTCATTGTGTTATTTTATTACAACCATTACATTTAAATCCTTTTGGTTTTAATTTTGAACAAATGTTATTCAACCCATGAATTTATTTTCTAAAATGCTTTGCTTATCACGTATTGTGATTAGTGATCATGTGGTGGAATCTTTCTGAAGATTAGCGTTTTCCTCTTTATCTTCTCTCTACAGCTGCAAAGATCATTTAATTTTTTATTTCATAAAAGTTCGTAATGATTGTTAAGTGTCCAATATGTTAATTTGTTTGTCAGGGCAGAAATATGTACCTTTCATGGACAGACAGTGGCCTGAAATTCTCCAACATTTGAAAAAAAAATTCTAATAGCATTGTATGTGGCATGCATACCAATTTTGTGTAAGCCTGTGGGAAAACATTGTTCTGCACAGAATATGCACTGAAGGAAATGTATAGTAGTTCTGAAAGTGATGGTATTCTGATACTTAAAGTTGTGGGACTGATTTGACTTTGTGTGGTGTGAAGGGAAATTGGTTTAGGGTTCTCTGGCAACCAATGTGACACTGTACAAAGGGTGATAGTGCAGAGAATGTTGCAGATACCACCCATCCTTTCATCACCCCAAAAAGTGCTACCTGCAACATCAAGGACATCACTGTGAATCATGGTGATTTTAGATATTACTAGACCCATTGGGCCCACCCCCAAGGCAATATTCCACCACTCTCCCATCGCCCCCAACTGCGTAGGCAAGGCTGATGGGTTCCCGTTGTGACGCCAGAGATCACCGTTGTGACACGAGTCAAGACAACCCTCCCCAACTGCGCCTCACCATCCCTCTTCCTACTCCTATCCTCCTCCATTCCCCCCCATCCCCAGCACTCCCTCCCCCTCCTCTTCACCCTCCCTCTTCTTTCCCCTCTTCTCCTCCCCTTCCTCACTCCCTCCCTCACCTCTGCCTCCCTCTCCTTTCCCCTACTTTCAGTCACTCGCTCCCCCCATAACCCCTCTCCCCTCCCTACCCCCCTCCTCTCCCTCTCTCCCTGATCCCCCACTCCACTCCTCATCTCCCCAATCCCATTATCCCTCCTCACCTCCCCCACTGCCCTCCCCCTTCCTCTCCCTCCATCCCCACCCTCCTCCCCACTCTCCCTCCTCACCTCCCCATTTTCCACTCTCTCTACCCTCCCTAACCCGCCTCCACTCCCTCTATCTCCCTGCTCCCTCAGTCCTCACCTCCCTCCTATCCCACACTCCCACAATGAAAGTACCGATGTTTTTTTTAAAAACATATCGCACCCCCCCATAATGAAAATCGCAATATTTAAAAAAGGAAACCTCCCCCCTATCCCATCCCCCCCCACAATGAAAATCGTAATTTGTCTTTAAAATAACCTAAACACAATGTTAGCTGAACGGAAAAATGAAAACGGAAAAATTTGATCAAAATTGATTTTTTTTAAACTGAGATCCCATTGTGACGTCTTTGTCATGTCGAACACGGCTGATGGGCAGGGCAAGTGGAAAAGTGGTTTGAAAAGTGTTTTTTTGTAAAGTTTAAAATGCCAATAACTTGCAAAATATAACATCAATCCGAACTAAACTTGCCATAGCACGCCCCAGGACAATGGTAAGGTGGGCCAAAAATTGTAGCGCTCCTACCTTTTTTTGTTACAAATCTTTAATTTGAAAATTGGTGTAGTTTCCTTCATACAATATTTCTGGAACCAAATATCTTCTGTTTCAACAGAACTCTATTGAAAACAAATAACCTGGCCGCTCAATTATATTGTGACCATATTAAATTTATGACCATAAGACAGGAGCAGAAGTAGGCGATTTGGCCATCGAATTTGCTGCACCATTTGATCATGGTTGATCTATTTTTCCCTCTCAACCCCATTCTTCTGCCTTCTCTTCATAACCTTTCACCCTTAGTAATCAAGAACCTCTCAATCTCTGCTTTAAAAATACTTAATAACTTGGCCTCAGAGCATCTGTGGCAATGAATTTCACACGCTCTGGATAAGGAAATTCCTCCTTATCTACTATATAAAGGTATACTAGACTAAGTGGGACCCGTTGGGTCCCTGTCACACGAGGGGCCTGGTACCCCAACGCAATCTGTTCCTCAATGCAATATTCCACCACTCACCCGTTCCATCAACACAACCCGTTCCCCCAACGCAATAGTCCACCACTCACCCATAACCCCCAACTGTGCAGGCGCGGCTCATTTCCCATCACCCCCAGCACCCTCCCCCTCCTCTTCTTCCCCACTCCTCCTCCCCTCTCCAAATCCTTCCCTCACCTCTCCCACCCTCTCCTTTCCCCTACACTCAGTAGGTAATTAAGTAAGTAAGTTTATTGGCCAAGTATTCACATACAAGGAATTTGCCTTGGTGCTCCGCCCACAAGTAACAACATGACATACAGTGACAGTTACGAATGACTCAGAAAACACTAATTAATAATAATAAAACATTAATGATAAAGCACCATTGGTCAAGCATGTGAACCAACAAAATACCAGATCAAAGGGAGGCTACAGATTTTTGGCTGTTGAGTAAGCAACTACTCGTGGATAAAAACTGTTTTGATGTCTGGCAATGGCAGCTTTGACAGTCCGGAGTCACCTTCCAGAGTGAAGTGATTCAAAGAGTTTGTGGCCAGGGTGAGAGGGGTCAGAGATGATCTTGCCCGCTCGCTTTCTGGCCCTTGCAGTGCACAGTTCATCAATGGAGGGAAGATTGCAGCCAATAACCTTCTCTGCTGATCGGACGATTTGCTGCAGCCTCCAGGTGTCGTGCTTGGTGGCTGAGCCAAACCAGACCATGATGGAGAAGGTGAGAACAGACTCTACGATGGCTGTGTAGAATTGGACCATCATTACCTGTGGCAGATTGTGCTTCCTCAGCTGCCGTAGGAAGTACATCCTCTGTTGTGCCTTTTTGACTGTGGAGTCGATGGTAGTCCCCCACTTAAGGTTCTTGGAGATGATGGTTCCCAGGAACTTAAAAGACTCCACAGATGTGACTATGGTGTTGTTGATGGTGAGTGGGGTGAGGGGAGGGGGAGCTCTCCTAAAGTCTACAATCAATTCCACTGTCTTAAGAGCATTGAGCTCTCGGTAGTTGCGACGGCACCAGGACACCAGCTGTGGCACTTCCTGTCTGTAGGCAGATTCCTCCCTTTCCTGGATCAATCCAATCAGGGTTGTGTCGTCCGCAAACTTGAGAAGCTTGACAGAGGTGTCTGTGGAGGTGCAGTCACTCCCTCCCTCCCTGCATAACTCCTCTCCTCTCCTTACCTCCCACCCAATCACTCTATCGCCTCCCCCCCCACTATCCCTCCTGACCTCCCACACTGCCCTCCTCTCCCTCAATTCCCCACTCTCTACCTCACCCACTCCTCTCCCTCTATTCCCCTCCTCCCGCACACCCTCCTCACCTACCCCACTTTACCCCACTCCCTCCCTACCCCCTCCTCTCCCTCAATCCCCCCACCCTCCCTCCTCACGTCCCCAGGAGGTTGCCGTCTCGAGGTTGCCGCACCTCTCCCTCCTTGCTTGCTAAGAGTTGCAGCATCCAGCCTCAAAGCCAGGCTCAGCGCCCAGGCCTCGGATCCTCAGCGCGGCCTCAGATCACCCCTGGAGCCAGAGCCGGCCACTGCCAGCCTCAGCGCCCAGGCCCTGGATCGTTGGCTTGGCCACTCACCGCCGCTGTAATCTCAATTCTGGAAAGGACCCAACTGCACAGACACGGCTGAGGACCCGTTGGGTGCCCTTTGAGATGCCAGTAAAGAAGCGGATGGGAAGTTTTTTAAACCTTAATAACTTTTAAATATACCATTGATCTGAACAAAACTTGTTTCTTTTACATCCCCTGGATAATGATAAGTAAGGTGGGCCAAATATTGTAGCGATATCGTGTACTGTTTTGGTGGGGTTTTGGAATATCACGCAGACATGCAAGCAAACAAACAAGATGAGAGCTTTAGTAATGTATATATACTAGACCGTGTGGGACCCATTGGGTCCCTGTCACACGGGAGGCCTGATCCCCCAATGCAACCCGTTCCCCAAAGCAATATTGCACCGCTAACCTGTAGCCCCTACTGGAAATGTGGTCCCCCAACTGAAGCCGTTCCCGAACGTACGATTCCAGCACCCCCCTGCCTCCCTCAGCAGTGGACTTTAAAAAAAAATCAATTGCACTTCCCCTGCCTGCCGCAGCAGTTCCAATTGCAATTCACTCTTCCCCTCCTGTTGAAGCACTTGCCATGATATTCCATTGAGGTGAAAGGTTCAGAGTATTTTTGTCTTGCAACTGTATCGAAGTGTGTTGGAAGCTGGCAGGAAGGATTTTAAGAATAGAAATCTTGTTAAAGTTGGCATTTTTAAAGCTTTAATGATCAATAACTTGTGAAATAAAGCATCATAGCTGGAAGCTGCTGGAAAAAGCTGTGCGAAGCTGTTGTTATAACCATATAACAATTACAGCACGGAAACAGGCCCTCTCGGCCCTTCCAGTCCGTGCCGACCATTTGTTTTCCCCTAGTCCCATCTACCTGCACTCAGACCATACCCCTCCATTCCCTTCCCGTCCATATACCTATCTACTTTACTTTTAAATGTTAAAATCGATCCTGCCTCCACCACTTCTGCTGGAAGCTCATTCCACACAGCCACCACCCTCTGAGTAAAGAAGTTCCCCCTCACGTTACCCCTAAACTTCTGTCCCTTAATTCTCATGTCATGTCCTCTTGTTTGAATCTTCCCTACCCTCAATAGGAAAAACGTATCCACGTCAACTCTGTCTATCCCTTTCATCATTTTAAAGACCTCAATCAAGTCCCCCCTTAACCTTCTGCGCTCCAAAGAATAAAGACCTAACTTGTTCAACCTTTCTCTGTAACATAGTTGCTGGAACCCAGGCAACATTCTAGTAAATCTCCTCTGTACTCTCTCTATTTTGTTGACATCCTTCCTATAATTAGGCGACCAAAATTGTACACCGTACTCCAGAATTGGTCTTACCAATGCCTTGTACAATTTTAACATTACTTCCCTACTCCTATATTCAATGCTCCAATTTATAAAGGCCAGCACACCAAAGGCTTTCTTTACCACCCTATCTACATGCAATTCCACCTTCAGGGAACTATGCACGGTTATTCCTAGATCTCTCTGTTCCACAGCATTTCTCACTTCCCTACCATTTACCATGTACGTCCTATTTTGATTTGTCCTGCCAAGATGTAGCACTTCACACTTATCAGCATTAAACTCCATCTGCCACCTTTCAGCCCACTTTTCCAAATGGCCCAAATCTCTCTGTAGACTTTGAAAATCTACTTCATTATCCACAACACCACCTATCTTAGTATCATCTGCATACTTACTTATCCAATTTTCCACCCCATCATCCAGATCATTGATGTACATGACAAACAACAGTGGACCCAACACAGATCCCTGAGGCACCCCACTGGTCACCGGCTTCCAACCTGACAAACAGCCATCCACCATTACTCTCTGACATCTCCCATTCAGCCACTGTTGAATCCATCTTGCTACTCCGCCATTAACACCCAAAGATTGAACCTTCTTAACCAACCTTCCATGGGGAACTTTGTCAAAGGCCTTACTGAAATCCATATAGACAACATCCACTGCTTTACCCTCATCAATTTCCCTAGTAACCGCTTCAAAAAATGCAAGATGGTTTGTCAAACATGACCTTCCAGGCACAAATCCATGTTGGCTGTTCCTGATCAGACCCTGTTTATCCAGATGCTTATCATTGGCAATGTCCCATTGTGATGTCAATGTGGCACTCGGCACCTTGAGAGCCCATTGTGATTGGTGCACTGAGAGTGGCATTGTGACATCATCACTGGAAGCTGCTGGAAAAAGGCTGTGAGAAGCTGTGGTTACCATTGGCAACGTCCCGTTGTGATGTCATTTGTAACTGAAATCCATTGTGATTGGACGTCTGTGAGATGGCATTGTGACATCACCACTGGATCTGCTGGAAAAGGCTCTCTGTGAGAAGCGGTTTTTGGCTATAAAAAAATCATCTTGAATAACTTGAGAAATATAGGATGAAATATTAAGCTGAGTAGGGCGTGGAGGGGAAAAATGTGTCAGAATATGTAAACATTTAAGTGTTAGTGCGTAGTGTTTTTAGGAAGATACGAAATATACATACAACACACATACACAATGACTTTTATACGTATAATATAGATAGATATTCTATATATTATATACCTATAAAACTCCACAACAGCAACTACAAGATTTACAGACACTTTCAGTTATGTTAGAGCAAACTTTTATTTAAAAACATGGCAATTGAATTCTCGCCTATTAGAGTCATACAGCATGGAAGCAGGCCCTTCGACCCAACTTGCTCATGCCTATCAAGATACCCTATCTGCACTTGTCCCACCTGCCCATGTTTGGCATATATCCCTCTAAATTTTCCTTTCCATGTATCTGTCTAAATGTCTTTTAAATGTTGTTATAGTACCTGCCACAACTACCTCCTCTGGCAATTCGTTCCCTCTACCCTTCAGTAAGTTGCCCTTCAGATTCCTATTCAATCTTTCCTCTGACCTCAAACCTATGTCTTCTGGTTCTTGATTCCCTTACTCTGGATGAAAGATTCTGTGCATCAATCCTATCTGTTCCCCTCATGATCTTATACCCCGCTATAAGATCACTCTTCATCCTCCAGCACTCCAAGGAAGAAACTTGTTAATTAGGCCTACATTTGGGAAAATCACTGACATTATTTGCTGGGTTTCTCTAATAAGATATTTGACAAATTTAGAGCTTTGTCTCACAATACAGCTTTGGTAAGGATAACAGTCTTTAAAATATTATTTTTCCCCCAGTGTAAATTGTTCAATGTTTTTGACTGCCTGCTTAGTCGCAAGGGAGCTTTCACAACACTTCAGAATAAGGCTTAAAGCCAGCTTCTTTCCCGCGCCGTGAAACTTTTAAACTCCCTACCTCACTGACTGAACCCTCAGTGAACTGTCTGATACTTCTGCTGCTGCTATGGACATTATTACGCTGCAGTCTTTTAACCATGCTGTTTTTCTACTTTTTACTATTTATTCATAACCTCATTATTATTTAGATTTTATTGTGGAAGGTTTTTATATAGTTAGAATTTATTGATGTCTCACTGCACTATTATGTTGCTCGGACCTGAGTACAAATTTTGTTCATGATCCATGTGGAAGTATGTTTTTATCGAATGATAATAATGATAAGAAAAGATGTATAACACAGCAAAGAGTAGCCGTAAGCCAGAGGATTAGGAAACTTTCATAGGACAACAGAAGGAAACAAAACGGGCAATACAGGCTGAAAAGATGAAGTACGAGGGGAAGCTGGCCAGGAATATAAAGGAGAACATTAAAAGCTTATTTAGTTATGTTAAGGGAAAAAGAGTAGCAAAGTCAAATGTGGGTCCTTGAAGGCAAACACGGGTGAAATTATTAAGGGCAACGAGGAAATGGCAGAAGAGTTGAATAGGTACTTCGGATCTGTCTTCACTAAGGAGGACACAAACAATCTCCCAGATGTACTGGAGGACAGAGGATCTAAGGAGGTAGAGGAACTGAAATAAATTTTCATTAGGCGAGAAATAGTATTAGGTAGGCTAATGGACTGAAGGATGATAAATCTCCTGGGCCTGATGGTCTGCATCCCAGGGTCCTCAGGGAGGTGGCTCTAGAAATAGTGGATGCATTGGTGATCATTTTCCAATGTTCAGTAGATTCAGGATCAGTTCCTGTGGATTGGAGGATAGCTAATGTTATCCCACTTTTCAAGAAAGGAGCGAGAGAGAAAACGGGGAATTACAGACCAGTCAGCCTGACTTCGGTGGTGGGAAAGATGCTGGAGTCAATTATTAAAGAGGCATTTGGATAGCAGTAAAAGGATTAGTCCGTCAACATGGATTTATGAAAGGGAAATCATGCTTGACTAATCTTCTGGAATTTTTTGAGGATCTGACAAGTAAAATGGATGAAGGGGTGCCAGTGGATGTAGTGTATCTAGACTTTGATAGAAAGTCCCGCACGGGAGACTGGTGACTAAAATTAGAGCACATGATACTGGGGGTAGGGTGTTGACATGGATAGAAAACTGGTTGGCAGACCGGAAGCAAAGAGTAGGAGTGATCGGGTCCTTTTCAGAATGGCAGGCAGTGGCGAGTGGAGTGCCGCAAGGCCCGGTGTTGGGGCCGCAACTGTTTACCATATATATTAATGACTTGGAAGAGGGAATTAGGAGCAACACTAGCAAGTTTGTGGATGACACAAAGCAGGGTGGCAGTGTGAACTGTGAAGAGGATGTTAGGAGGTTCCAGGGTGACCTGGACAGGTTGAGTGAGTGGGCAGATGCGTGGCAGATGCAATATAATGTAGATAAATGTGAGGTTATTTACTTTGGCGGCAAAAACAAGGGGGCAGATTATTATCTCAATGGGGTTGGTTAGGTAAGGGGGAGGTACAGCGAGACCTGGGTGTCCTTGTACACCAGTCACTGAAGGTTGGCGTGCAGGTACAGCAGGCAGTGAAGAAAGCTAATGGAATGTTGGCCTTCATAACAAGAGGATTTCAGTATAGGAGTAAAGAGGTTCTTCTGCAATTGTATAGGGCTCTGGTGAGACCACATCTGGAGTATTGTGTACAGTTTTGGTCTCCTAATTTGAGGAAGGACATCCTTGTGATTGAGGCAGTGCAGCGTAGGTTCACGAGATTGATCCCTGGGACTGTCTATGAGGAAAGATTGAAAAGACTAGGCTTGTATTCACTGGAGTTTATAACGATGAGGGGGGATCTTATAGAAACATATAAAAGTATAAAAGGACTGAACAAGCTAGATGCAGGAAAAATGTTCCCAATGTTGGGTGAGCCTAGAACCAGGGGCCACATTCTTAGAATAAAGGGGAGGTCATTTAAGACTGAGGTGAGAAAAAACTTTTTTACCCAGAGAGTTGTGAATTTATGGAATTTCCTGCCACAGAGGGCAGTGGAGGCCAAATCACTGGATGGATTTAACATTCACACGATAATTCACAATATAACATGATTTTTAAATCTAATTGTCATTAATTTATTCCATCCGGCACTCAAATACACTTGGACCATTTCCGACACTTCCCTACCATTCCTTGACCTCACCATCTCTATTGCAGGTGATACGCTCCTGACCGACATCCACTACAAACCTACTGACTCCCACAGCTACCTGGACTACTCTTCCTCCCACCCTGCTTCCTGTAAGGACTCCATCCCCTATTCCCAATTCCTCCGTCTACGCCGCATCTGCTCCCAGGATGAGGTGTTCCACACCAGGTCATCACAAATGGCCTCATTCTTCAGAGAATGGGGATTCCCCTCCACCACTATTGATGAGGCTCGCACCAGGGTCTCCTCCATACCCCGCAACACTGCCCTCGCTCCCCATTTCCCCCACTCGCAAACAGGGCAGAGTCCCCCTGGTCCTCACCTTTCACCCCACCAGCCGGCAAATACAACATATAGTCCTCCGCCAGTTTCGCCACCTCCAACGTGACCCCTCCACCCGCCACATCTTCCCATCTCCCCCCCTGTCTGCCTTCCGCAAAGACCGCTCCCTCCGCAACTCCCTTGTCAATTCTTCCCTCCCCTCCCACTCTACCCCTTCCCCGGGCACTTTCCCTTGCAACCGCAAGAAATGCAACACTTGTCCCTTCACCTCCCCCCCTCCACTCCTTTCAGGGACCCAAGCAGTCCTTCCAGGTCCAACAGAGGTTCACCTGCACCTCCTCCAACCTCATCTACTGCATCCGCTGCTCCAGATGCCAGATGATCTATATCGGTGAGACCAAGCAGGAGGCTTGGCGATCGCTTCGCGAACACCTCCGCTCGGTCCGCAATAACCAACCCGACCTCCCGGTGGCTCAGCACTTCAACTCCCCCTCCCATTCCACATTCGACCTCTCGGTCCTGGGCCTCCTCTACGGCCAGAGTGAGCAACACCGCAAGCTGGAGGAACAGCACCTCATATTCCTTGGGGAGTCTGCATCCTTTGGGCTTGAATATTGAATTTTCTCAATTCTGTTAACCCTTGCTGTCTCCTCCCCTTCCCACCTCTCCCTCAGCCCTCGGGCCCTGGCATTCCCTCTATCTCTATCTCTCTCCCCCACCCCAGTCGCACCAGCTTCTCATTTTCACACCACAAACAGCTTACAATGGCTTGTTCCCTTTATCACCGATACTTTTTTGCATATCTTTCACTCATTGTTCCTTATCTCTCCACATCACCGTCTATATCTCTCGTTTCCCTGATCCCTGACCGGTCTGAAGAAGGGTCTCGACCCGAAACGTCGCCTATCTCCTTCGCTCCTTAGATGCTGCTGCACCCGCTGAGTTTCTCCAGCTTTTTGTGTACCGTCATTAATTTATAGGCCAACTTGAAGGAATTCAGTGTTTAATGCCCATAAATTAATGGGCATTTTAAACAGCTTGCGAGTGGGATTTTCTGGAACGCGATGGATTAGAACGTTGTGGTTGCGGTGAATTTAAACCCCATATCAGCAGGAAAAATTCTGCCGGTTTGTATGGGGACTAAACCGTTTCGCAACATGAAATATTGATTAAAGACATCTAAAAAAGCAGGTTTATGTGTAAAAATAAACAGCTTTCACTTACCTGTCCCCTATGTAAAATCGGTCCCCGTTGTCGGCGTTCACGGCATTAGGAGCTAATTTTAATTTTACTGCAGCGATGAAATAATCGGGCTATTTATTTAAAAAAATTAACTTACCAGCAGTCGGACCGAATCTCCAGAAATAGATTGTACTCCGACAAAAGAAAGCTCCGGATGGCAAGGGGAAAACCGCATTTTAACCCCGCCCCCCCTTAAAGGCGCCAAAGTCGCGCACACAGCCAGTGACAGAACTGCAGCACCGCTGAAGGTGAGGTTTGTAACATACCTAGGACCCAGGGCAAGGACTAGGCTGCAGCCTCTGCTTTCCCCTCCCACCGCTCCAGGTGTCCTGTCCCCCCTGTCAGCCCCTGCCTCAGGTACAACTTCATCGCCGACATAATGGAGAAAACGGGGCCAGCGGTGGTTTACATCGTGATCCTGGGGAGGTGAGGAGAGAGAGTGGGGGATTGAGGCAGAGGAGGGGGTAGGGAGGTAGGGGAAAGTGGGGGAGGTGTGGAGAGAGAGTGGGGGAGTAGGGGTATAGAAGGAGAGGTGGGAGGCAGTGGGCATGAGAAGGGAGGGTGGGATAGGGGGAGGTAAGGAGTGGGGGAGGAAGGGGATAGAGGGAGAGGAGGGGGGTAGGGGTTATAGAGGGAGGGAGTGACTGAGGGTAGGGGAAAGGGAGGGAGAGGTGAAGGAGGGAGTGGGGGAGGGGAGGGAGGATAATGGAGAAGGAGAAAACAGGGACTGAAGAGGGAGAGTGAGATGCCTTCACATTGATATTATATTTTACACGTTTTTGCCATTTTTAAACATTAAAAAAGTGGCAATCTCGCTCCCACTTGCCGGCCTCGCCTGCGCAGTTGGGGGAGGGTTGCCGTGAGTCGCGTCACAACGGGGGTCTCTGGCGTCACAACGGGAACCCAATAGCCACGCCTGCGCAGTTGGGGGCTATGGGTGAGTAGTGGAATATTGCATTGGGGCACGGGGCCCAACGGGTTCTACTTGGTCTAGTTTCATTTAAAACGCATGTGCATTTTCACTTTTCTAGTTTTGATGCAAGGCCTTTGACCGGAAAGGTTACTGGTTTATAATCGAATCTTATTTCATGATTAAAATATCCCAATTTTATTGCTCATTCATTTGTAAATTATGAGCCATGAGCATATTGGTCGATAATATAGGTGATCATAGCGACTAATTAACTTTTGTTTTATGAGAATGTTGCCAGGACCTGAGTACCTGAGCTACAGAGCAGGAGGCTGAGAGGTGATCTTATAGAGGTGTATAAGATCATGAAGAAAATAGATAGGGAGAATGCACAGTCTTTTACCCAGAGTTGGAGAATCAAAGCAGGGGACATAGGTTTAAGTACAAGAGGAAAGGGTACTTGAGTGGCAATTTTTTTCACAATGGGTAGTGGGTATAAGGAATGAGTTGCCAGAGGATAGTGGTGGCAGGTACTATAACAACATGTGAAAGACAAATGAACACGTACATGGATAGGTTTAGAGGAATATGGGCCAAACGCAGGCAGGTGGGGCTAACGTAGATGGGCATGTTGGTCAGCATTGGCAAGTTGGGCGAAGGTCCTATTTCTGTGTTGTATGACTCTATGACCTTAGAAAGATATCCTGGGATTAAAAGTTCTCAGATAGACCAAATATAACCATATAACAATTACAGCACGGAAACAGGCCATCTCGGCCCTTCTAGTCCGTGCCGAACACTTTCTCTCACCTAGTCCCATCTACCTGCACTCAGACCATAACCCTCCATTCCTTTCCTGTACATATACCTATCCAATTTATTTTTAAATGATAAAATCGAACCTGCCTCCACCACTTCCACTGGAAGCTCATTCAACACAGCTACCACGCCCTGAGTAAAGAAGTTCCCTCTCACGTTACCCCTAAACTTTTGTCCCTTAATTCTCAACTCATGTCCTCTTGTTTGAATCTTCCCTATTCTCAACGTCAACTCTGTCTATCCCTCTCATAATTTTAAAGACTTCTATCAAGTCCCCCCTTAACCTTCTGCGCTCCAAAGAATGAAGACCTATCTTGTTCAACCTTTCTCTGTAACTTAGGTGCTGAAACCCAGGCAACATTCTAGTAAACCTCCTCTGTACTCTCTATTTTGTTGACATCTTTCCTATAATTTGGCAACCAACATCGTACACCATACTCCAGAATTGGCCTCACCAATGCCTTGTACAATTTTAACATTACATCCCAACTTCTATACTCAATGCTGTGATTTATAAAGGCCAGCACACCAAAACCTTTCTTTACCACCATATCTACATGAGATTCCACCTTCAGGGAACTATGCAGTTATTCCTAGATCCCTCTGTTCAACTGCATTTCTCAATTCGCTACCATTTACCATGTACGTCTTATTTTCATTTGTCCTGCCAAGATGTAGCACCTCACACTTATCAGCATTAAACTCCATCTGCCATCTTTCAGCCCACTCTTCCAAATGGCTTAAATCTCTGTAGCCTTTGAAAATCTACTTCATTATCCACAACACCGCCTATCTTAGTATCATCTGCATACTTACTAATCCAATTTACCACACCATCATCCAGATCATTGATGTATATGACAAACAACAGTGGACCCAACACAGATCCCTGTGGCACCCCACTAGTCACCGGCCTCCAACCTGACAAACAGCCATCCACCATTACTCTCTGGCATCTCCCATTCAGCCACTGTTGAATCCATCTCGCTACTCCACCATTAATACCCAACAATTGAACCTTCTTAACCAACCTTCCATGGGGAACCTTGTCAAAGGCCTTACTGAAGTCCATATAGACAACATCCACTGCTTTACCCTCATCAATTTACCTAGTAACCTCTTCAAAAAATTCAAGAAGATTAGTCAAACATGACCTTCCAGGCACAAATCCATGTTGACTGTTCCTAATCAGACCCTGTTTATCCAGATGATTATATATATTATCTCTAAGTATCCTTTCCATTAATTTGCCCACCACTGACTTCAAACTAACAGGTCTATAATTGTTAGGTTTACTCTTAGAACCCTTTTTAAACAATGGAACAACATGCGCAGTACACCAATCCTCCGGCACCATTCCCGTTTCTAATGACATTTGAAATATTTCTGTCATACCCCCTGCTATTTCTACACTAACTTCCCTCAATGTCCTAGGGAATATCCTGTCAGGACCTGGAGACTTATCCACTTTTATATTTTTCAAAAGTGTCAGTGCTTCCTCTTCTTTGATCCTCATAGTTTCCATAGCTATTCTTACTTGTTTCCCCTACCTCACATAATTCAATATCCTTCTCCTTGGTGAATACCGAAGAAAATAAATTGTTCAATATCTCCCCCATCTCTTTTGGCACTGCAGATAGCTGTCCACTCTGACTCTCTAATGGACCAATTTTATCCCTCGTTATCCTTTTGCTGTTAACATAGCTGTAGAAACCCTTTGGATTTACTTTCACCTTACTTGCCAAAGCAACCTCATATCTTCTTTTATCCTTTCTACTTTCTTTCTTAAGATTCTTTTTACATTCTTTATATTCCTCAAGCACTTCATTTACTCCATGCTGCCTTTAATTATTGTAGATCTCCCTCTTTTTCCGAACCAAGTGTCCAATGTCCCTTGAAAACCACGGCTCTTTTCAATTATTACTCTTTCCTTTCAACCGAACAGGGACATAAAGATTCTGTACTCTTAAAAATTCACCTTTAAATGACCTCCATTTCTCTACTACATCCTTCCCATTAAAAAAAAAGTCCCAATTCACTCCTTTTAAATCCTTTTGCATCTCTTCAAAGTTAGCCTTTTTCCAATCAAAAATCTCAACCCTTGGTCCAGTTCTGACCTTCTCCATAATTATATTGAAACTAATGGTATTACTAATAGACAATAGAGAATAGATGCAGGAGTAGGCCATTCACCCCTTTGAGCCAGCACCGCCATTCAATGTGATCATGGCTGATCATCCCCAATCAGTACTCCGTTCCTGCCTTCTCCCCATATTCCCTGACTCCACTATCTTTAAGAGCCCTATCTAGCTCTCTCTTGAAAGTATCCAGAGAACCGGCCTCCACCACTCTCTGAGGCAGAGAATTCCACACTCGCAACTCTGTGAGAAAAAGTGTTTTCTCGTCTCCGTTCTAAATGGCTTACCCCTTATTCTTAAACTGGCCCTTGGTTCTGGACTCCCCCAACATCGGGAACATGTTTCCTGCCTCTAGTGTGTCCAAACCCTTAATAATCTTATATGTTTCAATAAGATCCCCTCTCATCCTCCTAAACTCCAGAGTATACAAGCCCAGCTGCTCCATTCTCTCAGCATATGACAGTCCCGCCATCCCGGGAATTAAACTTGTAAACCTACGCTGCACTCCCTCAATAGCAAGAGTGTCCTTCCACAAATTAGGGGACCAAACCTGCACACAATATTCCAAGTGTGGTCTCACTAGGGCCCTATACAACTGCAGAAGGACCTCTTTGCTCCTATACTCAACTCCTCTTGTTAAGAAGGCCAACATGCCATTCGCTTTCTTCACTACCTGCTGTACCTGCATTCTTACTTTCATTGACTGATGAACAAGGACCCCCAGATCCCGCTGTACTTCCCTTTTTCCCCCAACTTGACACCATTTAGATAGTAATCTGCCTTCCTGTTTTTGCTACCAAAGTGGAGCCTCACATTTATCCACATTAAACGGCACCCTCACGCTATCCTCACATTTATCCACATTAAACTGCATCTGCCATGCATCTGCCCACTCTCCCAACCTGTCCAAGTCTGAGGGCTAACATCATGGAGTTGGCGGCTTTCTTGGGACTGACTTTGAGCCCCACCGCAGGGGACATGGACTTACCACCGGAGCCGATCCCTTGCCTGGGATCGACGCTCCAACCGCGGTCTATGGGTTTCACCATTGTGGAGCTTGCGGTCTCGGATAGAGACCGATGTCGGGAGCTCCAAACGACGCAGAAGGTTTCGACCAGCCCCGACCCGGGGTCAGATTGCCTGGCGCGGAGGAGCTGAGATTCCCCCCCTCCCCCCGATGCAGGAGTTTGTTTGCCCCGACGCGAAGGCCCAAATGCCGCCGGCTACAGGAACCAAGATCGTCCCGTCAATGGAAGGCTCAAGGCCCCCAACCGTGGGAGAGCAAAGAAGGGAAGAGATTGAAAGTTTTTTCGCCTTCCATCACAGTGAGGAATGTGGAGGAGTCAGTGATGGATGTTCATGTTAAAATGTATTTTGTGTGTTTTGTTGCTTTTTATTGGTATGATGACTGTATGGCAAATCAAATTCCTCCTTTATTGCAAAACATACTTGGCTAATAAAGTATGATAATGATTAAGTGTTTCCTAATTACAACTATGAACTTTGGGCATTAACTTGTTGTGCAATAATTTTGTATCACATAAACAATGATGCAAGATGGGATGTTCCTGCACTAATAAGCCATTTTGAAATATTTGATGCATTCCATGATCCTCTGTGTTCAATGCTATTGAAACAAATAGCGAGGCCACAATATGTATTTTGTCTTATGATGTAAAATAATTAAATCAATATCATCAGACCTTTATGTCAAGACATTCTACAGATTTTATCTTATTTAACTGTGAATTAATGAGAAGCTCTCAAATTCTAAGTACGATTCTCCTCTCTCTACACAGCTTCCACCTACTTTACATCACAACTTTCGAAAAAGTGTAATTGAGAGGTTTAAGAAATCATTATTCAGTCCACAGAGCAATCCTTGCAACTTGAAAGCAGAACTTAAAAAGGTTTGTTGTTATAACACTGATAAAATGATGTGATGTAAATCTTGGAAATTAAATATTCTGAAATTTCAAACATTCTTCTGAGCCATAAATCTTCTAAGCCAAGGGAAAGTATGAAGTGCAATTTAACAAAATATAGAAGTCAAGGAGCCTCTGGTCATATTACTAATGTGCAAGGTATTTAATTCTATACAATGTGTTAATCTGTTCGCAGAGCTATAGGGAGAGGTTGAACAGGCTGGGCCACTATTCCTTTGCAGGATGACGAGGGTTGCTCTTATAGAGGTGTATAAAATAATGAGAGGAATAGATCAGATTGTTGCACCGTCTCTTGCCCGAGTAGGGGAATCAAGAACCATAGGTTTATGGTGAGGGGGAAAATATTTAATCTGAGGGGTATCTTTTTCAAACAAAGGGTGGTGGGTGTATGGAACAGCTGCTAGAGGAGGTAGTTGAGGCAGGGACTATTGCAATGTTTAAAAAACAATTGAAACTGGATATTAGAAACAATTATCCATTAAACCTGGATAGGACATGTTTAGAGGGATATATGCCAAACGCAGGCAAGTGGGACTAGTGCAGATGGGATATGTTGGTCGGTGTGGGAAGGTTGGACTGAAGGAACGGTTTCCATGCTGTATGGCACTATGACTGTGACAATTCAGTGAATTTTCAGTGCATTACCAAATGACATTGCCATATTGTAGAAACATAATAAAACTAAATTTTTATCTTGTGTATTTTCACTTTCACATTTCTTCATACCATTTGAGATTCTTAAGAAAAATGTTACTGCCAAAATCACATCATAAACACATTTATTAAATTTAATGACAGCTTCTTCAAGGGTCTCCAGAACTGATTGAACTGAACTTCGTCACAGCAGACTGTAATTTAATGCGTCAGACATCCAAGGAGAATGCAACATTCCCTGGGGACAGAGCAGGTAACAATCATTTAATCAACATCTACCTTATCCACAACATCTTACCACAAAATATGTTTACTCCATGAGAAACAATAGTATGTTTAGTAGAAGGCACATACTGCAGCCACTGAGCCAGTTGATATGATGGATAGGAAATCAATCAAGTGGGTTACTTTGTCCTGGAAGTGTGAAGCTTTTTATGTAAATTGAGCTCCACTCACCTTTGGTCCTTAACCAGCAGCAACTGTTATACTACCATACTTCAATCTGCAAAAAGTATTTCTCATCCTTTATGAAATGTGCCCAAAACGAAAATCAACTATATTAAAAAAGGGTAGGTAAATTGTTCTGGTTGATGCCCAGAGCTTACGTGGATCTTGAACAAGCAGCAATAAAGAGAAGCAGGGAGAAGAACTGATTGGCTGAAGCCTGTGGGAAAGGTGAGAAAGTCACGGGGAAAAACAGCTTAAAACTGAGGAATTTGGTTTGTAAATTGGTAAATTAGGTAATTTATCAGTCAATATAAGCAAGGCTGCTCGAGAGGAGCGGCAGTGAGGAAAGTGTGAGTCTTTGGCTCGAGAGTCTTTGTTGAGGAGGCTGAGGAGAGGAGGCTACGCAAAACGCTGGACAGGGAGAGACAAAAGAAGGAGATGTCAAGCAAGCTGATTCAGTGTGATGCTTGCAGTATGTGGGAGCTCAAGGACACTGCTGGTGCCTCTGGCTGCTACAAATGTGAGAAGTGCATCCAGGTACAGCTCCTGAAGGACCGTGTTGGGGAACTGGAGAAGCAAGTGGATGACCTCAGGTTTATCTGAGAAACTGAGTTGTACACCTAAGGTACTGGAAGAGAGAAGGTGGGTGACGGTGAGAAAGGGATGGTAACATGGAATGCAAAGGTCTCCGGGTGTTGTACCTCTTGTGAACAGGTTCACCAACTTAGAAGGGACAAAAGACATTAACACACTGAGCGGTGCACTGGCTTGCGAAGCAAAAAGTGCTGTTGAGCCAAAACCAAAGAGGCCAACGTCAGGCAACGCCATGGTAGTTGGGGACTCCATTATGAGTGGGTAAGGACAGGGGTTTCTGCAGCAACAGGTGGGATTTGAGGATGGTGTGCTGCCTCCCTGGTGCCAGGATCCAGGATGTCACGGACAGAGTGCAGAAAATCCTCAAGGGTGAAGGTGAACAGCCGGAAGTAGTAGTGCATGTTGGCACAAACGATGTCGGAAAGAAGGGGATGAATATTCTGAAGCGTGACGTTAGAGAGCTTCAGAATATTGTAAAGCAGGGTCTCCAGGGTGGTTATCTCCAGTTTGCTTCCAGTTCCTCGTGCTGGCGAGAGCAGGAACAGGGAGATACAGGACCTGAATGTGTGGCTGAGGAACTGGTGCAGGGGGCAGGGATTTAGATTCTTAGACCACTGGGTTCTGTTTTAGAATAAGGGGGAACTGTACAAAAGGGACGGATTGCACCTTAACAGGTGGGGGTCCGGCATTCTGGCATGCAGGTTTGCCACTGCGACACAGGTGGTTTTAAACTAAATAAGGGGGGGGAGGGGGTTGTCAAATGGGATAGTCAAGGATGGAGTGAAAGGGAGTAAAGGGACAGTTAATGACCCCACAATTAACAGGAAAGAAAGCTCTCAAAGGGATAGGAGAGTATGGCCAAGTGTAATAGGGATCGATGTGAAAGGTGAGATGCGTAAGGAATTAAAAGTATTGTATTTGAATGCGCGAATTATAAGAAGCAAAGTAGATGAGCTTGAGGCTCAGTTAGAGGTTGGTAGATATGACATTGTAGAGATTATCGAGACGTGGCTGCAGGAGGATCGGGCCTGGGAACAATATTCAGGGTTATACATCCTATAGAAAGAACAGGCAGGTGGGCAGAGGAGGGGGGGGGGGGAGGGGGGGGGGGGGGAGGGTAGCTCTGCTGGTGAGGGATGGAATTAATTCCCTTGCGAGGGAAGACATAGGGGCTGACGAGGTAGAGTCACTGTGGATTGAGTTGAGGAATTGCAAAGGCAAGAAGACACTGATTTGTGGTATCTACAGACCCCCAAATAGTAGCCCGGATGTAGGGTGTAAGTTGCAGCAGGAGTTAAAACTGGCATGCAACAAAGGTAATGCCACTGTGGTGATGTGGGATTTCATTATGCAGGTAGACTGGGAAAATCAGGTTGGTTCACGATCCAAAGAAAGAGAGTTTGTAGAGTGCCTCCGAGATGGATTCTTAGAGCAGCTTGTAATGGAGCCAACCAGAGAAAAGGCAATTCTGGATTTAGTGTTGTCCAATGAACCAGATTTGATAAGAGAACTCGAGGTAAATGAACCGCTTGGAGGTAGTGATCATGATATGATTCGTTTTAATCTGCAATTTGAGAAGGTTAAATCGGAAGTGTCAGTCTTGCAGTTGAACAAAGGGGACTATGGAGGCATGAGAGAGGAGCTGGCCAAGGGAGACTGGAAAGGGATCCTAGCAGGAATGACGGTGGAACAGCAATGGCAGGAATTTCTGGGCATAATCTGGAAGACGCAGGATCATTTAATTCCAAAAAGGAAGAAAGATTCTAAGGGGAGTAGGAGGCAACCGTGGCTGACAAGAGAAGTTGGCGATAGAATAAAACTAAAAGAAAAGATGTATAACACAGCAAAGAGTAGCCAGAAGCCAGAGGATTGGGAAACTCATTGGACAACAGAAGGAAACAAAACGGGCAATATGGGCTGAAAAGATGAAGTACGAGGGGAAGCTGGCCAGGAATGTAAAGAAGGACAGTAAAAACTTCTTTAGATATGTTAAGGGAAAAAGAATAGCAAAGTCAAATGTGGGTCCCTTGAAGGCAGATGGGTGAAATTATTATGGAAGTGGCAGAAGAGTTGAACAGGTACTTTGTTTCTGTCTTCCTTAGTGAAGACCGATCCGATCTCCCAGAAGTACTGGAGGACAGAGGATCTAAGGGGGTAGAGGAACTGAAAGAAATTTTCATTAGGCGAGAAATAGTATTGGGTAGGCTAATGGGACTGAAAGATGATAAATCCTCTGGGCCTGATGGTCTGCATCCCAGGGTCCTCAGCGAGGTGGCTCTAGAAATAGTGGACGCATTGGTGATCATTTTCCAATGTTCAATAGATTCAGGATCAATTCCTGTGGATTGGAGGATAGCTAATGTTATCCCACTTTTCAAGAAAGGAGCGAGAGAGAAAACGGGGAATTACAGACAAGATAGCCTGACTTCGGTGGTGGGAAAGATGCTGGAGTCAATTATTAAAGAGGTAATAATGGGGCATTTGGATAGCAGTAGAAGGATTAGCCCAAGTCAGCATGGATTTATGAAAGGGAAATCATGCTTGACTAATTTTCTGGAATTATTTGAGGATGTGACAAGTTAAATGGATGAAGGGGAGCCAGTGGATGTAGTGTATCTAGACTTTCACAAAGCCTTTGATAAGGTCCCGCATGGGAGACGGGTGACTAGAATTAGAGCACATGGTATTTGGGGGTAGGGTGTTGACATGGATAGAAAATTGGTTGGCAGACGGGAAGCAAAGAGTAGGAGTGAACGGGTCCTTTTCAGAATGGCAGTCGGTGGCGAGTGGAGTGCTGCAAGGCTCGGTGTTGGGGGCCACAACTGTTTACCATATAAATGATTTGGAAGAGGGAATTAGAAGCAACACTAGCAGATTTACGGATGACCCAAAGCTGGGTGGCAGTGTGAACTGTGAAGAGGATGTTAGGAGGTTGCAGGGTGACCTGGACAGGTTGAGTGAGTGGGCAGATGCGTGGAAAATGCAGTATAATGTAGATAAATGTGAGGTTATCCACTTTGGCGGCAAAAAGAAGGGGGAAGATTATTATCTCAATGGGGTTAGGTTAGGTAAGGGGGAGGTACAGCGAGACCTGGGTGCCCTTGTACACCGGTCACTGATAGTTGGCGTGCAGGTACAGCAGGCAGTGAAGAAAGCTAATGGAATGTTGGCCTTCATAACAAGAGGATTTCAGTATAGGAGTAGAGAGGTTTTTCTGCAATTGTATAGGGCTCTGGTAAGACCACATCTGGAGTATTGTGTGCAGTTTTGGTCTCCTAATTTGAGGAAGGACATCCTTGTGATTGAGGCAGTGCAGCGTAGGTTCACGAGATTGGTCCTTGGGATAGAAACATAGAAAATAGGTGCAGGAGTAGGCCATTCGGTCCTTCGAGCTTGCATCGCCATTCAATATGATCATTCAACTCGGTATCCTGTATCTGCCTTCCCTCCACACCCCTTGATCCCTTTAGCCACAAGGGCCACATCTAACTCCCTCTTAAATATAGCCAATGGACTGGCCTCAACTACCTTCTGTGGCAGAGAATTCCAGAGACTCACCACTCTGTGTGAAAAATGTTTTCCTCATCTCGGTCCTAAAGGAATTCCCGCTTGGCAGGGGACTGTCATATGAGGAAAGATTGAAAAGACTAGGCTTGTATTGACTGGAGTTTAGAAGGGGGTGGAAGATTGCAACCTTCACGTGGTCCGCCCTGTTTCGACTAATGCAATCAACTCGACATGCACAAACGGAAGATCAAATAGAACAAGTTGTCCTACAACTTTGGGCTGTGCACGCCACACAAAAGAAGAAGAGTTTAGAAGGATGAGGGGAAATCTTATAGAAACATATAAAATTATAAAAGGACTGGACAAGCTAGATGCAGGAAAAATGTTCCCAATGTTGGGCGAGTCCAGAACCAGGGGTCACAGTCTTAGAATAAAGGGGAGGCCATTTAAGACGGAGGTGAGAAAAAACATTTTCACCCAGAGAGTTGTAAATTTGTGGAATTCCCTGCCACAGAGGGCAGTGGAGGCCAAATCACTGGATGGATTTAAGAGAGAGTTAGATAGAGCTCTAGGGGCTAGTGGAATCCAGGGATATGGGGAGAAAGGCACGGGTTACTGATTGGGGACGATCAGCCATGATCACAATGAATGGCGGTGCTGGCTCGAAGGGCCAAATGGCCTCCTGCACCTAATTTCTATGTTTCTATGCTGCCCAGATAGCAAAAGCAAAAACTACCAGGTCCCTATTTGTTAATATGCCATTCAACATGTGCTGATTGCTTTATTACTGCTTATATTTATTTGCTAGTCTGTCATTTTGATTATTATTGTTGTTCCTCCTATCCCAACTGTAGTGAATGTGTACAGCTACGAATATGAGGAAGGAATAACTTACGAGCAAATGCAGGTTAGTTTATCTACACGTTTGCATATTAATGACTTAAATTTAAGAAAAAATTAAGTGAAAAATATTTTCACTAATATTTGCCTGTATTATTTGAAAGGGAGGATATAAATGTTTGCTAACATTTTTGTTTGTTTCATTTATAGATGTTGATTGAAGAAGTTCTTATTGAAAGTGGTTATTATGACATCCTAAACACAGTCAACAGGTAAGTTTGCACACACACAGGAAAATTGTTAATCATAGAAAAGATTGCTTTGGGTCAGCTGGAAAGTAAAAATACTCCACGATGGACAATAGACAATAGGTGCAGGGGTAGGCCATTCGGCCCTTCGAGCCAGCACCGCCATTCAATGTGATCATGGCTGATCATCCCCAATCAGTACCCCATTCCTGACTTCTCCCCATATCCCCTGACTCCGCTATTTTTAAGAGCCCCATCTAGCTCTCTCTTGAAAGCATCCAGAGAACCCTCCTCCACTGCCCTCTGAGGCAGAGAATTCCACACTCGCCACTCTCTGTGAGGAAAAAGTGTTTCCTCGTCTCTGTTCTAAATGGCTTACTCCTTATTCTTAAACAGTGGCCCCTGGTTCTGGACTCCCCCAACATCGGGAACATGTTTCCTGCCTCTAGTGTGTCCAAACCCTTAACAACCTTATGTTTCAATGAGATTGTCTCTCATCCTTCTAAACTCCAGAGTGTACAAGCCCAGCTGCTCCATTCTCTCAGCATATCCCGCCATCCCGGGAATTAACCTTGTAAACCTACGCTGCACTCCCTCAATAGCAAGAATGTCCTTCCTCAAATTAGGTGACCAAAACTGTACATAATACTCCAGGTGTGGTCTCACTAGAGCTCTGTACAACTGCAGAAGGACCTCTTTGCTCCTATGTTCGATTCCTCTTGTTATAAAGGCCCACATGCCATTCGCTTTCTTCACTGCCTGCTGTAACTGCATGCTTACTTTCATAGACTGATGTACAAGGACCCCCAGACCCCCAGTTGTACTTCCCCTTTTCCCAACTCGACGCCATTTAGATAGTAATCTGCCTTCCTGTTTTTGCTACCAAAGTGGATAACCTCACGTTAAACCGCATTAAACTTCATCTGCATGCATCTGCCCACTCCCCCAACCTATCCAGGTCACCCTGCATTCTCATAGCATCCTCCCCACAGTTCACACTGCCACCCAGCTTTGTGTCATCTGCAAATTTGCTAATGTTACTTTGAATCCCTTCATCCAAATCATTGATGTATATTGTAAATAGCTGCGGTCGCAGCACCAAGCCTTGCGGTACCCCATTAGTCACTGCCTGCCATTCTGAAAGGGACCCGTTAATCCCTACTCTTTGTTTCCTGTCTGCCAACCACTTCTCTATCCATGTTAGCACTCTACATTTTTTAAAAATTCCAGAAGATTAGTCAAGCATGATTTCCCCTTCGTAAATCCATGCTGACCCGGACCGATCCTGTTACTGCTAACCAAATGTTCGGTTATCTCATCTTTTATAATTGACTCCAGCATCTTCCCCACCACCGATGTCAGGCTAACTGGTCTATAATTCCCTGTTCTCTCTCTCCCGCCTTTCTTAAAAAGTGGGATAACATTAGCTACCCTCCAATCCACAGGAACTGATCCCGAGTCAATAGAACTAGAAAACTATCACCAATGCATCCACGATTTCTAGAGCCATTTCCTTAAGTTCCCTGGGATGCAGACCATCAGGCCCTGGGGATTTATCAGCCTTCAGTCCCATCAGTCTATCCAACACCATTTCCTGCCTAATGTGGATTTCCTTCAGTTCCTCCGTCACCCCAGATACTCTGGCCACTACTATATCAGGAAGATTGTTTGTGTCCTCCTTAGTGAAGACGAATCCAAAGTTCCTGTTCAACTCATCTGCCATTTCCTTGTTCCCCATAATTCACCTTTTTTGGTCTTCAAGGGTCCAACTTTGGTCTTAACTAATTTTTTCCTCTTCACGTACCTAAAGAAGCTTTTACTATCCTGCTTTATATTCTAGGCTAGCTTACTTTCGTACCTCATCTTTTCTCCACATATTGTCTTTTTTGGTTATCTTCTGTTGTTCTTTAAACATTACCCAATCCTCTTGCTTCCTGCTCATCTTTGCTACGTTGTGCTTCTTCACTTTAATTTTTATACTGTCCCTGACGTCCCTTGTCAGCCATGGTCGTCCCTTTCTCCCCTTGGAATCTTTCTTCCTCCTCGGAATGAACTGATCCTGCACCTTCTGTATTATTCCTAGAAACACCTGCCAGTTTTGTTCCACTGTCATCCCTGCTAGTGTATCTTTCCAGTCAACTTTGGCCAGCTCCTCCCTCATGGCCTCATAGTCCCCTTTATTCAACTGCAACACTGAGACCCCTGATCTACTCTTCTCCCTCTCCAAGTGTAGATTAAACCTGACCATGTTATGGTCACTGCCTCCTAATGGCTCATTAACCTCAAGGTCCTTTATCAAATCCGGTTCATTACATAACAGTAAATCCAGAATTGCCTTCTCCCTGGTAGGCTCCAATACAAGCTGTTTCAAGAATCCATCACAAAGTCACTCTACAAAGTCCCTTTGTGTCTAGTACCAACCTGATTTTCCCAGTCTACCTGCATGTTGAAATCTCCCATAACAACCACAGCATTGCCTTTGCTACATGCCAATTTTAACTCCTGATTCAACTTGCGCCCTATGTCCAGGCTACTGTTTGGGGGCCTGTAGATTAGTCCTATTAGGGTCTTTTTGCCCTTACAATTACTTAGTTCTATCTATACTGACTCCACATCTCCTGTTTCACCCCTTGCAAGGGGCTGAATTTCATTCCTTACCAACAGGGCAACCCCACCCCCTCTGCCCACCTGTCTGTCTTTTTGATAGGAGGTATACCCTTGAATATTCAGTTCCCAGCCTTGGCCCTCTTGTAGCCATGTCTCAGTAATTCCCACAACATCATACTTGCCAGTTTCTAACTGAGCCTTGGTTCTGGACTTCCCCAACATCAGGAACATTTTTCCTGCATCTAGCCTGTCCAATCCTTCAAGAATGTTATATGTTTCTCTAAGATCCTCTCTCATCCTTTTAAATTCCAGTTAATACAAGCCCAGTCGACCCATTCTTTCATCATTTGTCAATCCTGCCATCCCGGGAATTAACCTGTTGAACCTACGCTGCACTCCCTCAATAGCAATAATGTCTTTCCTCAAATTAGGAGTCCAAAATTGCACACGATACTCCAAGTGCGGTCTTGCCAGGGCCTTGTATAACTGCAGTAAGACCTCCCTGCTCCTAAACTCAAATCCTCTCGCAATGAAGGCCAACATGCCATTGGCTTTCTTCGCTGCATGTTGTACCTGCATGCTTACTTTCAGTGACTGCTGTACAAGCACACCTAGGTCCCGTTGCACCTCCCCTTTTCCTAATCTGACACTATTCAGATAATCATCTGCCTTCCTGTTCTTGCCCCACACTAGTTCCCTGGTAGCTGTGGCTCCTAAATTTTACCGAGTTCACTGGAGAATGTATTATTTTACTATGTGATAGCTTTTAATAAATGTGCATTGAGCTATTAGTAGGATTTACATCCAATACACTGAAAAACCTACATCCGGCATCAAAATTCCAAGTATTATTTACGGTGCTTCATTGTATTTTATATGCCAAAATAGTTGAATTTGGAGATGCAGCTTGGAAACAGGCCCTTCAGCCTACTGTCCATACAGACCATCAATCACCCGTTCTAGTTATACACACAGTAGGGGCAATTTACAAAGGCCTATTAACCTATAAACTCTCATGCCTTTGGAATGTGGGAGGAAACCCGTGCGATCACAAGGAGACCATACAGACTCCACACAGTCTGCACCCGAGGTCAGGATGACCTCTCCTTTTTTCCAGAATCCAAATGCCATGTTCCTATCCATTCACCTGCTTCTCTACATTTCTTTGTTGTCTTTTTACATCCTCTATCTCTCTTTACATAAAGACTGAAAATTAGATTTTATTTCTCAAGCTTGAGATGAGCCAGGCATCTTCCTGTTGGTGGCCTCCTTCACTGGGGCGCAAAACAAATGGCAAATATATTTTATCTGTGTAGGAAAATTGACAGACAACATTTTGGGTCAGGACATTTCTTCAGACTGATAGGAGTAAGAGGGAGGAAGCTAGAATAGAGGCAAGGACAAGACAAAACCCACCAAGCGATAAATTAATACAGTTGAGGGGGTATGAACGGGGGGGGGGGGGGGGGGGGGGGGTTGGTTGAGTGGCATATGAGTGGAGTAACTGAAGGAGCTGAAAAGGTATCAGAGAAGGAAATAAGATGTGAAGTGTAAAGCTGGAGGGAGGGGTAAGGATGGAAATAAATGGGGGTGGGTTGGGGAAAAGGAGGGATAGTAGATTATTGTACAAGTAGGAAGGAACAGGGTAAACTGTGGGGGGGCAATATTTTAGGAGACATTTGTGAGCATGGAGGTGATGGATGGGGATGTAACTTGAAATTAAATAATTCAATGTTCATACCATTGAGTTGTAAGCTTGCAAAGTGGAATACGAGGTGTTGCTCCTCCAGTTTGCAAGGACAGACATATTGGTATGGGAAGGGGAGTTACAGTGGTGAGCAACCGGACGGTCCAGCAGGACTTGGTCGACAGAGTGCAAGATTTGGTGAAATGGTTGCCTAGCTTACCCATGGTCTCCCCAATGTAAAACAGGCCAAATCAGGAGCACTGAAGGCAGTAGGCGAGATTGGAAGAGGTGATTTGAACCTCTGTCTCACCTGGAAAGGCCACTGGGGTCCCTAGATGGATGTAAGGGAGGGTGGTGCAAACGTGGATGTTACATCTCCTGCTATCGAGGGGAAAGTACCAGGGGAGGGGGGGAGCTGGATGGGAAGGGATGAGCGAACCAAGGAGTTGTGGAGCAAGTGGTCTCTGTAGAGAACAGAAGTGGGTGAGGACAAGAGTGACTGGTGGTGGTATCACATTGATGGTGGCAGAAATATCAGAGAATAATGTGGAGGGTGGTTCGGTGTAAGGTGAATTCTTGCTTGCTGCAGAACAACAGAGTATTGTAAGCATAAATACAGAACAGTTCAGTGTGTCTATATAGCATGGACCTATATACACACATAAATAAACAGATAAAGTGCAATAAGCTGTTATAGTTCAGAGTTTGTTTGATGGTGAGTTTAATAGCCTGATGGCTGTGGGGAAGCAGCTGTTCCTGAACCTCGATGTACCAGATGTCAGGCTCCTGTACCTTCTACCTGGTGGCAGCAGAGAGATGAGTGTGGCCAGGATGGTGTGAGTCCTTGATGATGTTGGCAGCCTTTTTGAGGCAACAACTGCGATAGATCCCTTCGATGGTGGGGAGATCAGAGCCGATGATGGACCGGGCAGTGGTCCGAACTTTCTGCATTCTTTTCCGCTCCTGGACACTCGAGTTGCCGAACCAAGCGACGATGCAACCAGTCAGCCTGCTCTCTACTGTGCACCTGTAGAAGTTCGAGAGAGTCTTCTTTGACATACCGACTCTCCGTAAACTTCTCAGGAAGTAAAGGCTCTGATGTGCTTTCTTTATAATTGCATCAGTGTGCTGGGACCAGAAAAGGTCTTCGGAAATATGCAGTTATATTCGGAATTTAAAGTTCTTGACCCTTTCCACCATCGTCCTGTTGATATAAATGGGATTGTGACACTACCAAAAGGTCACGCAGCCCCAAGCACCCTTCCAGAGGATCGACACCGATTGAAATGGGGGCTACCTTTTATAGGTCAACGAACCCTGAGGGGCCGAACTATATAGCAGTAATTCTCCTTACAAGCCAATTACATATATCGATTACATTAAAGTATTATTGACAGTTCCCCAGCCCAATTACAAAGAGCCCCAAACAATGTTTGTACAGAAGCTTCTGGAAGGAAGTCAATTAATCAAATAACGCAACATTTATCCTGGCAGTACAAACAATTCAGCCAGGGCTTCACACTTCAGCCAATCACCAAACAGCAGGATAACTGCCCTGCAACATTATTAACACTATTTACAATCCCTTTGCAGCAATCCAATCAAATAAATGCAATTATAACACCTTGACGTTTCTTTGCAGGGTCCTCATACATATTATCAATTGGGAGGACATCTGGATCTTTCCCCATCCTACATATCAATCTAGGCCTCAGACTGCCTGGTGCCATTCACAGCCTGTAATTTTCCACACACAAAGGTTAAGCAAATCTTACAAATGCAGGGATCCTCCATTTTATAGTGTCTTCAATTTGGTCAATATTAACAAAATGACAATGACCATTCACAAACTGGAAGGACCAGCACCACATATTCCGCTTCGTTAACTGACAACCCAACAATATGACCATTGAATTTTCCAATTTCAGGTAATATCCCCCCCCCCCCCCCCATTCCAATCCACCCACTGAGTTGCTCCAGCATTTAGTTTTATGCTGAAAACATACAGTAATTTTCCATATTTTGTAAGTGCAAACGAATTATTAATGAAACTGATTTATCTCACATACTTCTAATATTTTCTGAGGAATTATTGTGAATTTGAGAAAAGGCTTATTTCCATTACCTCTTTTTCTCTCTTTGACAATCTCATAAGTTGATATGTTGAGGATAATTTGGGGAGCAGAGCAGTCAGCAGTTACTACTGCTGTTCTACAGCTCTTGGAATCCAGGTGCAATCCTGATCTTTGGTGTTGTCTCTGTAGAGTTTGCACTCCCAATGAAGTACTAGTAGGTTAATTGGCTGCTATAAATTATCCCTTAGTACGAATTAATGGCCAAAAGAATGAAAGTACAGCTAATTGAGAGAGTAAGTTGCAGGGTGGAGGGAAGTTCGGAGAAGAATTGGATTTATGGCTGGAACTTGGACCAAATGGCCTTCTTTAGTTTTATGATAGGAATTAGTCTTTTCCCCACTCCAGCTCCGAGGTGTAATGCTTCCAGATTGTGACAAACCACTACTGTATTTCACATTTCCTATTTTAGTTAAATAATTAATGTTCAAGGAAACCTCTGAAACTGATTTCCTTTTAAATTATCCTGTCCAGAGATAAAGCCACTTTAATTTCCACTTTACAATATTCCATGTTTTGTCACTGTTACGCCCACAATACAGTAATATTTTTATTAACATTTCTTTTTCAGAAATCACACTTACCCGTGGATAATCAAGAATCATTTGACTGCACGGAGATAGTCTACATTTGATTTTCATAATACATTGGCGAGAGAAGTAGTATAGAACTGCCATCACACAGAAGTACGTGTTTAAATTTGACAACTTTTGGAGGGACATAGTAAACACACACACCATCGCCATCTTTGAAATGCTTAATGATTATTGGGATCAATCATTAATTGGGAATGATGATTAAATTAATAATTATTAAGCATATTGAGGACCATCCCTGTCCATTCTGTCCCCACATCTGTTCATAACAGATTTTAGGAAGGATTTATTCTGTACACATTGCTTCAAGTGCACTTAACTTTATATATGTATATAACAGAGTGAAAATTGAACGACTTAAGGCATACAATTCAGCCTATACTGTATTTTTTCTATTTTTCTATTTTTTCTATGCTATCCTGTGTGTTTTATGGGGAGTATAGATTGGTTTAAAGTCAATTCTGCACTTATTCCTGAAAATGCAAATGAGATTGACTTATGAACCAAGTTCCTTAACCATTTACTATGCCAAATGAACACAATTGATAAGCAAATATAATTATAAATATATGGCTCAGATTAGCACAAATGTCACATCTGTGTGCTTTTCGTTTGAATTGGTAGCTTGCACACCACATAGAAAATGGGATTTGCAGGTATGCAAACAGTCTGTAAATGGGACTATCGAATAAACTATTAGCTTCAATCTTCCGAGAGTGATTATCAATATATTTAGTCATGGATAACGTCTGTAAATGTTCTGTTTAATATCCGTAAATTAATGTTTATGCATAATATTGCCAAAGGAATGGGACTTTTTGGAAGATGACATAATGCAGTCACATTTTCAACTGCATAAAACACACAAAAAATGGCTACTTTCCAGTTGCAGCAAAATTTAGAAAATAATTACTCTTGATGTAAGAATAATTTATATATTGAGTTTATAAATAATTGCAGTTTCCCATTGCAAACAGCAAAGAATACAATTGCATTTGTTTTACGAGGGAATCTGAGCCATATTGAGGTATTTTCAATGAAAAGACAATAGTTACGAATTATTAGAATTTTTTTCCAGGCAAGATTAGTTACTGAATATAATTGACAAATATTAAATGTCAACATTATTTTAATAATGCAAAAAAAGAAAATATTTATTTTTCCAATTTGGAACATTTATCTCTCAGTCTGATTTATGTATTATTCAAATCTTATGCTGCAGTTGCTTGTGCGTTTGCTGTACAGCATAAATAATAAATGGTTTCAAAATACAGAAGCATCAACCTTTTCTTCAGATGTAACATTCTATGGATGCTGCAGTCATTTTTGCTGCAAAAATTGCAAGAAATATTGAGCAGTTCAGGCAATATCAATGGAGAGAGAAACAGTCAGTGTTTGAGGTCAGTGACCTTTTATCAGAGCTACTTCTGATAAAAAGGACAATGACCCGAAATATTAACTCATTTTCTTACCACATTTATTGCCTTACATGCAAACCATTTCTTAAGAACCATTCAGCTCAAGTGTCAGTCTAATCAAACTGAGGTAGATTTGTGAGGGAATGAGGTTGCTTTCATATCTTTACTGTCACATTCTACTATTCTAGTTGATGTCATTTACTTGGCAAATGCTGATTCAGCACAGGCTGTGCCTTTCCCTGCAGCTACAGGTAGTGATTTTCTCATCATTTTGTGCAACTAATATACTTCAGAACATGGAAGTCAAAGTCTTCAGCTCTAAAATATTTTGCTGCTTCTTTAAGAACCTGAATTATTGAATTCACATAAGATGCACTTATGTTCCTGAATATTAATTAGCAATGGCTGCTCATAAAATACATACTTTAAGCTGTTCATCATTGCAAATGTACCAGTATTATTAGTGCACCGCAGATTGTCATAGCTTACTAAACCTGTGATCTCTGCAACTCATTATCATTTACAGTTTTTATAAATTCATAAAATTCTTATGTCTCCAAGGTTTTGATAGGACACAAATAAAATTGAGACAGGCACATAATTTAAAAGGAACAAAAAGAAAGAACACAAAATGTTACACATTTATTAAAATTTTGATTGTTTGTAGAAGAATAATGGTGTGGTATTGCATTTAAATAAATCTTTTAAGGAAATTTTACATTAACACAATTCAAGATTTCTTGCCTGTACTGCACAAATTGAATGAATAAGTGTATTTTAAAATAAATGTCTATTCATGTTTGCAAACTGGACAGCAAAATGTTAAGAAATATTTAGAAATGTTCATGTTTTATTTTTGTAATACTTAATTCTTCATGTTGCATAAAATAGTCAAAATAAAATTTACAGTGAACAATTCTTATTTACCAGGTTTTACTTTTTAATTAAGAAATTAACAAATCAGCTTTTATTTTTAACGTCATAGATTAAATGCGTTGATACATATTAATCTAGCAACATTTTGGTTAAATAAATTAACCAAAAAAAAGGTTCACTTTCAACAATTTGGATTAAGAACTGTCATAAACGGAGTTTTTTCTGCAATCTTGGGATGTCAGAAAGGGATTGAGGATGCTTTCACACTTTTGTTGGAAGTGGTGTGCAGGAGACAGCAGGAAATACATGGCAATGTTATGGGCATCATGGGGAACAAGATGGATCTGGAGTGTTTTAATGCAGAGTATAGAAGTAAGAATCTTGTCAGCACAGCAGTATTGAAACTATGCGCTTTAACGGGTGTCCACTGCTGTAAATAACAACAACACCTATGAATGTCCTGTCAGGGTCATGGGGATGAAAGGAAATATCTGATTCAGTTTTCCAAATGATACAAAATAACGCATAACTGTCATTATTGTGCTAAATTCATCATTGGTTGTTATAAATGTTGGTTTTCAATTGCTGAATGCTGAAAATATTATTATATTATGATATTTCCAGATATAACTATGCCAAAAGCTAATTCAATTCAAAACAAGTATATCCTGTTTGGGACATATTCAGTGAATGAATAGGGTAGAAGCCTTTGTATCCCACCAGGATGTAACAATCTCTTTTAAAGTCCTTTACAATTATTTTAATCCCTTTCCCCATAACCCTGTCGCTTTATGCTCCTTATTTCAAGTCAAGTCAAGAGAGTTTATTGTCATGTATCCCAGAATGAACAATGACATTCTTGATGAATGAAATTAAAAGTTAACAAATGAAATGTCCACTCTCTTTTGGACCATATTCCAAATAGTAATAAAGGAATATTAATAAGAACTTATTGCAGCCAATAAATGAGTTCGGTATTCCAACTGCGCATGCTCAAGTCATGGGTGCAGGCTTGCGTTTCGTCCATGGTCAGGGTCTGGCCCGGGTCTCCAGCACTGCAGACGCTGTTATGTTGCTGTTGGGCCGTCCCCGTCCCCTCCCGAATGTCCGATGGCGGCTGGGGGTGTCCGGGGTGGCCTTGGGCTGGCGGGAGTCAAAAGGGAGTGGCGGCCCAGGCCTGCACCCAGCGCAGTGGGGGGGGGGGGGGGAAGGCGGCGCTGGTTCCAGCTCGGCTCTGCCTCTCCAGCCTAATTAACTGGTGGGACGCTGGCCCGTTGCAGTGGCGGCCCAGGCTTGTGGACGGCGCAGAGGGGAGGCGCTGGCTCCGGCTCGGCTCTTCCTGTCCTGCCGGATTGACCAGTGGCCCTGGACTGATGGGACACCGGGCCAGAGCAGTGGAGTTGGTGCTTCTTCTCCGTGCTGGCTGTAGGCCTGGGTCACCGCTGCGACTGGTCGGTGTCTCGTCGGTCCAGGGCTGTCAGTTGGCTCGGCAGGACAGGCAGAGTTGAGTTGTGGTTGGCGCTTCCTCTCAGAGTGTGAACGTGGGCCGCTACTCCCGTCTAACTCCCGTCAGTCCAGGGTCGCCCTGGATGTCTCCGGCTGCCCTCGGATGGGGTGGGGCACTCTGGTGGGGACAGCAATGGTCCAGTGGCGGCAGCACGGTTGCCGAGAGTGTTTATCGCGAGTGACCTTTGATAAATCCCACGATTCCTTGCGTTTTTTGGAAGACTAACTCGCTTTAATAAGTCAGCATGGAAACAGGCCTTTGGCCCAACTTGACCATAGCAACCAAGATGCCCTATCAAAGCTGGTCCCATTTACCCACGTTTGACCCAAGTCAAGTCACTTTTATTTATATAACACATTTAAAAAACAACTCTCGTTGGCCAAAGTGCTTTACTTTGGTGGAGGTACTAACGTTATAAAACAGTGGTTCATAGATTAAATACAAACCTCACTACATACATATAGCCCTCGCTCAGAGGACGTCAAGAAAGGCTTGGGAGTAGAGATGAGTTTTACGCCTCGACTTAAAGGAGTCGATGGAGAGAGCAGTTCTGATGGGAAGAAGGATGCTGTTCCACAGACTAGGAGCTGCAACCGCAAAGGCACGGTCGCCCCTGAGCTTGTGCCTAGGATGTTCAGTAACCCCAAGTCGGCCGATCTGAGGGACCTGGAGGTGGTGTGGTGGGTAAGCAGACTTTTGATGTAGGTGGGGGCAAGCCCATTAAGGGCTTTGTAGACATAAAGGAGGACCTTGAAATTTATTCGGAACCGCACTGGGAGCCAGTGGAGAGGCCAGGATCGGGCCTGATGTGGTCTCTTTTTCGGGTGCCCGTCAGGAGTCTCACTGCGGCGTTTTGGACCAGTTGCAGGTGGTACAGGGAAGATTGGCTGATGCCAGTGTAGAGGGAGTTGCAGTAATCTAGGCGGGAGGAGATAAATGTGTGGATGATCTTTTCAAGGTCATCAAACTGGAGGAATTGTTTTATTTTAGCTTTAGTCCGAAGCTGAAAGAAGCTAGCTTTTACCACGGCATTGACTAGTTTGTCAAATTTCAATGCTGAGTCAAATATCACGCCAAGGTTTTTGACTGCTATCATTTTGATCGAGGGGCCAAGAAGACTTACTCTCGTTTAGATGCAGGAAGTTCTGGGCCATCCAACACTTTATATCTTCGAGGCAGCGAATTAGGTTAAGCAGATTTGATTGGTCTTTGGGCTTCAGGGGGAGATAGAGTTGATAATCGTCTGCGTAGCAATGGAAGGAAATGCCGTGCCTTTGAATGACTTGGCCTAAGGGGAGCATATACAGGGATAAGAGAATGGATAGAACCTTATGGAACCCCACAGCAGAGGCTAGCTGGGGAGGAGAAAGAATTGCCTATGTTAGTAGAGAAACTCCTACCTTTGAGGTAGGAGATGAACCAACTCAGGGCAGTGCCATCAATACCAACCCCGTACCGGAGACGGTCAATTAGGATGGTGTGGCAGGTCGACTGTGTCAAATGCTGCGCTGAGGTCGAGAAGGAGCAGCATTGCACAGTCGCCGGAGTCAATGGTGAGCAGTATGTCATTATGTACCTTCAACAAGGCAGACTCTGTGCTGGTGGTGGACCCTGAATCCTGATTGGAAAGTTTCCAAGATAGTATTTTGGTGAAGGTAAGGCATACCTTTTCAAGGGCTTTTGAAAGGAAAGGCAGTTTAGAAATGGGTCTGTAGTTACTTGGCAAGGTGGGGTCGAGCCATCTCCTTCTAAACCTTTCCCATTTAAGTACCTGTCCAAATGTCTATTAAATGTTATACAGTACCTGCCTCAACTGCTTTCTCTGGCGGCCCATTTCTTGCATGATTTTATACTCTAAAAGAGTGACACCTCAGTCTCCTGCACTCCAAGGAATAAAGTTCCAGCCTGCACAATCTCTCCCCATCACTCAAACCTTTGAGTCCTGGCAACATCATAAATCTTCTCTGCATTGTTTCCAGCTTAATAGCATCTTTCCAGAATTGAACATAATAATCCAAATGTGGCCTCTCCAACATCTTGTACAGCAGTTACATAACATCTCAACGTCTATACTCAATTCCCTGACTGATAAAAGCCAATGTGCCATAAGCCTTCTTCACCATCCTATGTACGTGTCACTCCCAGGAAACTATGTGCTTGTACTAGATCTCTCTGCTCTACAGTTATTTCAAATCTATATTCTCTGATTATGAACCATAATGGCAGTCATTTTCCAGTCTGGAAGACAAGGTCAAGAATTGTTATTATTATTAAATCGTTGAAAACATTAGTGACGCAGTCATGCTGGTTTCCAACGGTCAAGAAACTTGATATCATCCAGAACAAAACATACCATTTAATTGGCACCCAGTCCACACCCTGAATATTTACTCCCTTCAGCACTAGCACATCATGGCTGCACCATGTACCTATTTATGTATTGCTGAATGTGCTCCAAGGTTGTTGTATCTTTTAAATAAAATATTGTACACAATTTTCTTACTCACACACCTAAGTTATTGGCGAGGGTAGAGGCATGGACTTAGAAACATAGAAACATAGAAATTAGGTGCAGGAGTAGGCCATTCAGCCCTTCGAGCCTGCACCGCCATTCAATATGATCATGGCTGATCATCCAACTCAGTATCCCGTACCTGCCTTCTCTCCATACCCTCTGATCCCCTTAGCCACAAGGGCCACATCCAACTCACTCTTAAATATAGCCAATGAACTGGCCTCAACTACCCTCTGTGGCAGAGAGTTCCAGAGACTCACCACTCTCTGTGTGAAAAAAGTCTTTCTCATCTCGGTCTTAAAGGATTTCCCCCTTATCCTTAAGCTGTGACCCCTTGTCCTGGACTTCCCCAACATCGGAACAATCTTCCTGCATCTAGCCTGTCCAACCCCTTAAGAATTTTGTAAGTTTCTATAAGATCCCCTCTCAATCTCCTAAATTCCAGAGAGTATAAACCGAGTCTATCCAGTCTTTCTTCATAAGACAGTCCTGACATCCCAGGAATCAGTCTGGTGAACCTTCTCTGCACTCCCTCTATGGCAATAATGTCCTTCCTCAGATTTGGAGACCAAAACTGTACGCAATATCCAGGTGTGGTCTCACCAAGACCCTGTACAACTGAAGTAGAACCTCCCTGCTCCTGTACTCAAATCCTTTTGCTATGAAAGCTAACATACCATTCGCTTTTTTCACTGCGTGCTGCACCTGCATGCCTACTTTCAATGACTGGTGTACCATGACACCCAGGTCTCGCTGCATCTCCCCTTTTCCTAATCGGCCACCATTTAATAATAGTCTGCTTTCCTGTTTTTGCCACCAAAGTGGATAACCTCACATTTATCCACATTATACTGCATCTGCCAAACATTTGCCCACTCACCCAGCCTATCCAAGTCACCTTGCAGTCTCCTAGCATCCTCCTCACAGCTAACACTGCCCCCCAGCTTAGTGTCATCCGCAAACTTGGAGATATTGCCTTCAATTCCCTCATCCAGATCATTAAGATATATTGTAAATAGCTGGGGTCCCAGCACTGAGCCCTGCGGTACCCCACTAGTCACTGCCTGCCATTGTGAAAAGGACCCGTTTACTCCTACTCTTTGCTTCCTGTTTGCCAGCCAGTTCTCTATCCACATCAATACTGAACCCCTAATACCGTATGCTTTAAGTTTGTATACTAATCTCTTATGTGGGACCTTGTCGAAAGCCTTCTGGAAGTCCAGATATAACACATCCACTGGTTCTCCCTTATCCACGCTACTAGTTACATCCTCGAAAGATTCCACAAGATTCGTCAGACATGATTTACCTTTCGTAAATCCATGCTGACTTTGTCCAATGATTTCACCACTTTCCAAATGTGCTGCTATCCCATCTTTAATAACTGACTCTAGCAGTTTCCCACTACCGATGTTAGACTAACTGGTCTGTAATTCCCCGTTTTCTCTCTCCCTCCCTTCTTAAAAAGAGGGGTTACATTTGCTACCCGCCAATCCTCAGGAACTACTCCAGAATCTAAAGAGTTTTGAAAGATTATCACTAATGCATCCACTATTTCCTGAGCTACTTCCTTAAGTACTCTGGGATGCAGCCTATCTGGCCCTGGGGATTTATCGGCCTTTAATCTATTCAATTTACCCAACACCACTTCCCGACTGACCTGGATTTCACTCAATTCCTCCTTTGACCCACAGTCCCTGCTATTTCCGGCAGATTATTTATGTCTTCCTTAGTGAAGACGGAACTAAAGTAGTTATTCAATTGGTCCCCATATCCTTGTTCCCCATGATCAACTCACCTGTTTCTGACTGCAAGGGACCTACATTTGTTTTAACTAACCTCTTTCTCTTCACATATCTATAAAAACCTTTGCAGTCAGTTTTTATGTTCCCTGCCAGTTTTCTTTCATAATCTATTTTTCCTTTCCTAATTAAGCCCTTTGTCTCCTCTGCTGGTCTCTGAATTTCTCCCAGTCCTCTGGTATGCTGCTTTTTCTGGCTACTTTGTACGCATCATCCTTTGCTTTGATACTATCCCTGATTTCCCTTGTTATCCAAGGATGCACTACCTTCCCCGATTTATTCTTTTGCCAAACTGGGATGAACAATTTTTGTAGTTCATCCATGCAGTCTTTAAATGTCTTCCATTGTATATCCACCGTCAACCTTTTAGAATTAATTGCCAGTCAATCTTGGCCAATTCACATCTCATACCCTCAAAGTTACCTTTCTTTAAGTTCAGAACCATTGTTTCTGAATTAACAATGTCACTCTCCATCCTAATGAAGAACTCAACCATATTATGGTCACTCTTGCCCAAGGGGGCACGTACAACAAGACGGCTAACTACCCCTTCCTCATTACTCAAAAACCAGTCTAAAATAGCCTGCTCTCTCGTTGGTTCCTCTACATGTTGATTTAGATAACTATCCCGCATACATTCCAAAAAATCCTCTTCCTCAGCACCCCTGCCAATTTGATTAACCCAATCTATATGTAGATTGAAGTCACCCATTATAACTGTTTGCCTTTGTCGCACGCATTCTAATTTCCTGTTTGATACCATCCCCAACTTCTCTGCTACTGTTAGGTGGTCTGTACACAACACCCACCAGCGTTTTCTGCCCCTTAGTGTTTTGTAGCTCTACCCATACCGATTCCACATCCTCCAAGCTAATGTCCTTCCTTTCCATTGCGTTAATCTCCTCTCTAACCAGCAACGCTACCCCACCTCCTTTTCCTTTCTCTCTATCCCTCCTGAATATTGAATATCCCTGGATGTTCAGCTCCCAGCGTCACCCTGGAGCCATGTCTCCGTGATCCCAACTATATCATAATCATTAATATCTATCTGCACGTTCAACTCGTCCACCTTATTACGAACACTCCTTGCATTGAGACACAAAGCCTTCAGGCTTGTCTTTACAACGCACTTACCCCTTATACAATTTTGCTGAAAAGTGGCCCTTTTTGATTTTTGCCCTGGTTTTGTCTGCCTGCCACTTTTACTTTTCACTTTGCTATATTGCTTCTACCCACATTTTACACCCACCTGCCTCTCTGCTCTTGTACCCATCCCCCTGCCACATTAGTTTAAATCCTCCCCGACAGCACTAGCAAACACTCCCCCAAGAACATTGGTTCCATTCCATTCCAGGTGCAAACCGTCCTGTTTGTACCGGTCCCACCTCCCCCAGAACTGGTCCCAGTGCCCTAAAAATTTGAATCCCTTCCCCTTGCACCACTTTTCAAGCCACGTATTCATTTGCAATATCCTCCTATTTCTACTCTGACTGGCCCGTGGTACTGGTAGTAATCCGCAGATTACTACCTTTGAGGTCCTACTTTTAAGTTTATCTCCTAGCTCCCTAAATTCACCTTGTAGGACTTCTTCTGGACAACAACAAAAATGGATACCAATAAGGCTGTTGGTGGTGGAATTTCACTCCATGAAATTAAATGTATACAAGTTTGCACTTGTCCAAACATCAGGCCTACACTCCAGACCCCAGCTCCAGCTATATGCCCAGCCTACACTTCTGATTAACCTCGAGTACAGTTTTGTTCATTTATTGCCATGTGTACAGAGATACATGCTATCTAGTCAAATCATACTATGCATGTGAACAGTAGTTTTAGTTTAGAGATAAGTGATTCAGCGTGAAAACAGGCCCTTCGGCCCAACGAGTCCGCACTGCCCAGCGATGCCCTCATATTAACATAAGCCTACACACACTAGGGACACTTATACCAAGTATACAAACCCAAGCCAATTAACCGACAACCTGTACGTTTTTGGAGTGTGGGAGGAAACCAAAGATCTCGGAGAAAACCCATGGGGAAAATGTACAAACTCCGTACAGACAGCACTTGTAGTTGGGATCGAACCCAGGTCTCTGGTGCTGAAAGTGTGGTAAGGCAGCAACTCTACCGCTATGCCACCCTAGTAGATCCTCTTCTGAAACAGAACAGATTTGCTCCATTCATTCATCCTGGTCTCTATTCCTGACCTGCAGAATTTTGAATTTAGACACCCCTCCCCCTCCCCACCCCCACAAGACTTCCAATATAAGTATGGTAGACAAAAATGCTGGAGAAACTCAGCGGGTGAGGCAGGATTTATGGAGCGAAGGAATGGGTGACGTTTCGGGTCGAGACCCTTCTTCAGACTGTATCCAATATAAATATGATTCATTTCATGCGATTACAATGTTGAGATCCTGTCCCTCCACAAACTGTTTAGTTGCCTGATATCAGATGATTAATTCACAATTTAGCTTTAAGCATTCATACTAGACAAGCTCCAGTTACACATTGTCCAAAAATGTAATAGACAATACAATTAACTAATCTATCCACTTTACTAATAATATATTAAGAATCATTTAATTTGTTTTTGCTGACTTAAATCAATTTACTCATAGAGAAAATTGAACCTGTTCCTGAAAATGGTTTAATAATGAATCAATTTTAATCCACATATTAATAAAATGGGTCCAGTTTAAAAAAAGCTTTATCCAATTGCACTGACTGCACTAGCAAAAATTTATGTTTGCAGTCATGCAGATAAATATGACCACAAAGTGAGAACCAGCAATTTGAAAAAGCAGTACAGGCCCGTACGAAGCTTTTCAAAAAGGGGGGTGGCATGACAGGATTCCCCAAATTTCATGTGAAATAATGTGCATGCAGCACACATCACAAGCGGGAAGCCCCTCACGTCCGGGTTCCAGGGCCCGCTTAAGGGCCCTGAAAGCTCTGGGATTTTAGATGCTCTCTGGTGCATTCTGAGCCTTATTTTGGAGCTTTCTGCACCAAATGTATGACCAATATTTCAGAAATAATTTTGGTTGAGTCACGAATAATGAGTGGGTGGAATGGGATGATTGAGGTCATTGTTGTATACATTTTTCGTAAAATTAAGAATTGTAGTCCTTGTTTTAATAATCAAGTTTTACTGTTATAAAATGTTATGTAAAATGTTATAAACGAGCATGCAAAAACTGCAAAAAAAAATACTGTAAGTTTTTGCAGTAAAGAAAACCTTTTTTAGAACATTTTTTGTGTGTTGATTTGATTGCCTGTTACTGTTAGACTGTGTTAGTGTGTGCAGTGCACCTTTAATGGTCCTCCTGATCTAACAACTTCACATCACATCAACCTCAACATGAAATAGTTCAGTTTCCCGAGAATGTAACTGTGCAAACCTACTCACCACTTTGTCCAAGTCATGGTCAAAGTCATAGTGAATGAGGTGCTACAAGAGTTATCAACCAGTAAAGTGTTTTCCAAAATTGATCTCAAGTGGGGATATCATCGGTTGGAATTACATCCAGAGTCAAGAGAGGTGACAACATTCGCCACTCACTGCGGATTGTACCGATACCAAAGACTGATGGTTGGAATCAATGCTCCCGAGGTAGAAACATAGAAAATAGGTGCAGGAGGAGGCCATTCGGCCCTTTGAGCCAGCACCACCATTCACTGTGGTCATGGCTGATCGTCCCCAATCAATCTATCAGTACGAAATCCACAGAGTGATTCAAAGTGTACCTGGAGTAGCAAACATATCAGATGTGCAAAATTCATTCCAAATTTTGCAACACTGGCAGATCCGCTGAGAGAGTTGACCAGGAAAGATGTACCGTTCCAGTTTGGTAGTGAACAGAGACAGGCATTCAAATCACTAAAACAGAGTCTAATGAGTGCAGAAACCCTTGGATATTATGATCCAGCTGCACCAACAAAAGTCATTGCAGATGCTAGTCCAGTCAGCGGAGGAGCAGTGCTGGTACAGACACATGCAGATGGCCCCAGATCATAGCATATGGCAGTCGATCTTTAACCAGCGTGAAGAGAAGGTATTCTCAAACAGTCAGAACACTGGACTCAAGGTTCCATGCATACTTGTACGGCATTGAATTTGAACTTGTTGCAGATCACAAGCCGCTGGAAGTGATTTATTCGACTAGATCTAAGCCTTGTGCCAGAATAGAACTTTGGGCGCTCAGACTCGAACAGTACAAGTACAAAGTAGTCCACATTGCTGGGAAAGGAAACATCATGGACCCACTGTCGTGACTGTTGAAGGATGAACAGCTGGGAGCAACATCGATGCTAAAGATGGAAGCAGAGAACTTTGTGCGATTCGTTGCTATTCAGTCAACGCCAGGAGCCATGACAACGATGGAAGTTGAAAGGGAATCAGAACATGATCCTGAACTCAAAGATATCAGAGAGAGTATACACAGTGGGCAATGGGATCAATGCCCTTACAAAGTATATGTTCCCATTAAATATGAACTTTGTGTAATTGGTCAGTGTGTGCTGAGGGTTAGCAGATTGGTGATCCCACAGGCACTACGACCAAAGAACATGTCATTAGCTCATGAAGGACATTTAGGCATCGCCGGTACTAAACACAATTTGCGGAGCAAAGTGTGATGGCCAGGTTGTGAGAAAGATGCCGAAAATTTTGTCAAGACATGTCACGGATGCCAAATCACAAGCAGGAGCAACCCACCAGAATCAATTAGAAGTACAAAGTTACCAACAGGCCCAAGGGTTGACATAGCTGTTGACCTTCTTGGACCACTTCCAACAGGTCAATCAATTGTGGTAGTGGTAGATTACTATAGTAGTTACTATGAGCATACAGTGATGAACTACAGAAGAAAAGACTGTACAGGCATTAGCAGAGATCTTCGCCAGACACAGGTTGCCTGTTACATTGTATTCCGACCACAGTTTGTTTCTGAGAGGTTTGCTGAATACATGAGAATCACAGGCATCCATCATCACAAGATGACTCCGAAATGGCCATAAGCTAACGGAGAAGTAGAGAGGCGAAATCAGTCCATAGAGAAGAGGATACGAATCGTCCATGCCGAAGAGAAAAACTGGAAGGAGGCACTGTTAGCATACGTAGCTGTATATCGGACGATCACTCACTCAACGACAGGGAAAAGTCCAGCAGAAGCTTTATTTGGGAGGAAAATTCGCACTAAAATACCAGAAGTGCGAGAGATCGTGGAAGACCGGGAGCTGAGAGACTGTGATGCCGAAAAGAAAGGTGCGGCAAAATGGTATGCCGACTGGAAACGAGGGGCCAGACACTCTGAAATAATGCCTGGGGATGATGTGCTAGTGAGGCGAGATGATGGCGGTAACATAGACTCTCCTTACCATTGCCAGCTCGAGGTGTGGCAGCATGGTGACAGTCAAGGTACCTTCTCCAGAAGGTATTATCTACAAGAGAAATGTATCGAGCATCAAAAAGTACGTCCAGGGACACACAAAATTCGGTAGCCCAAAATCCACCAAGAGCTACTGATTCAGAGGGGCCAGACGACATTTCCGAGGTGGTGACCAGAATTCCCGAGGCAGCACGCTGCAACGCAGGTGGTGGGCAGAGAAAGTGCCTGGATGACATCACTTCAACAGGCTCTGATACTTCTGTGCCAGCTGGTAGACCAAACCATGAAAGGAGAGTCCCCAAGCGATACGACGATTTTGAGTTATAGATTATGATACTGTTTAGTATGATCCTGTTTATTAGGATACTGTTTATTATGATACTGTGGTGTCAGCTGATACACAGATCACCAGGTCGAACCCTCGTCAATAGCTATGAGGGCTGGCACATGACGTCATGGGCTAGGGGGAGTGTCCTGCTACTTAAGCTTATCTCACCTTGAGACCAACAAGTCAACAGGTAGCTGAGTTCCAGAGAACAACCTCGCTCAGCTACAGCAGCAATGACAATTACGTTAGCGGACCAAACTAACATGTAAAGGGCATGTCCCACAAGCATGCGATTCCATGCGGTGAGCGCGACAAAACTGGCAGCGGGGCTGCACGGAGGTCGCTTGAGTGACGCGACGTGGCGCGAACTGGCGCGAAGTTGGAGCGAAGTCCGCAAGGTAAGTTCGCAAGGACAGAGAGGGACACACAGAGAGGGAACACACAGAGAGGGGCACGGAGGAACACACAGAGAGGGTCACGGAGGCACATATAGAGAGGATCACGGAGGCACGACGTCAAGGTGGTGCGTAATACATCGAGGCGACTGCGGGCCAACAGGCCGTTGCCGCGCGGAATTTTTGAACACGGTCACTTTTTCTGAGCCCCACGCGATGTCGGGACCAGCTCCGCACAACTCTGCACGGCTCTGGCGATCGAAGTGGGACCGGCCCCGCGAGGCCGGACGGCTCAAGCGACCACGTTAGGTCGCGCTCACCGCATGGAGCCGCATGCTGGTGGGACAAGCCCTTAACACCTGAATAAAACTATTGTTGGAACCTGCCTGACGTCTGGCCTTTTCCTGACCACGTTTGGTGCCGCTACAATACTGTTTATTATGAGCAATGAGTTTATTAAGGTTACAAGGGTGTAAAAAGTTGCATTTGTTTTGTAATTGCAATGCATCTGTTTCTTGAGTTATTGGAACACAAATGAAAACACAAATATGTTTTGCAAGAATTTAATTGGAAAGTATATTAGATAGAACACGTATTAATTTAAAGTTTAATTCTGGTAAAAGAGGGATGTCGTGAAGATGATATGCAAATATCTTTGTATCAGATGACTTGAAGGTCAGATTGCATATGTGCTGTATACGCCTCGGCAGGAGGCCATGGCTGAGTGAGTTAATAAGCAGGGAGACCAAGGAATGTAACCTAGCATCATCATTATTATTATTATTATTATTATCAGTATCATTATTATTCCACCATTATTATGAGACCAGGATGTGAGTGTGTTTGAGAGAGAGAGAGAGAGAGAGAGAGAGAGAGAGAGAGAGAGAGAGAGAGAGAGAGAGAGAGAGAGAGAGGTGAGAGTGGGGGTGAGAAAAAGAGGGAGGAGAGGGGGAGAGAGATTGGGAGGGGGAGAGAGAGAGAGAGGAGGGGGAGGGAGAGGAAGGGGAGAGAGAGAGGAGAGGGAGAGAGAGGATGGGAGGGAGAGAAGGAGAGGGAGAGAGAGAGAATGATGGGAAACAGAAAGTGAGGGGATGAGAGAGACAGAGAGGAGAGAGAGAGAGAGAGGGGGGGGAGAGAGAGAGTGAGAGAGAGGGGGAGAGAGAGGGGGGAGGGAGGGAGAGAGGGAGGGAGAGAGGGAGGGAGGGAGAGAGGGAGAACAAAATATAGAGAGATTCCAGCCGCTTAACGTTTCCCCAGGCCATGGGTAAACGTTGCTAACAAATGACTTTCAATTATAAACTTCTGGACAAATGCAAGAAAGCAGCTATGACATATAATACACGATAAACTGTATTACAAACACACAATAAACAAGATGCATTCTTGTACTCTTTAATGGGTTGACCCCACCCATAATCGCAGTCCGTCAACCCACGCACACAGAGTAAGATTTTTCATTTTCAAATGTTGGCAGGTATGCATTTAATCTTGAGCACTTAAGTTACAAAGTGCTGGGGGAACATTGCAGGTCAGGCAGCATTGTGGAGGGAATTGACAGGAGGTTTTGGGTCAGGATCCTTCTCCAGTCTGAAAAGAAAAAAGCATGAAACTACATTGTGGTTAAGCAATATATTGCCTATTCCTTGTTATTCTTGAGATGGTAGTGGTAGAAAACAGCACTTTGAACAGGGTTTTATTTTACCAGTCTGAAGAGGGGTCCGTTATACTAGAATTTTGCCCGAACAGTCTGTGACCCATAGCACTGTGGCTGGTAGCATTCTATTCAGAACCACAGCGCTGCAGCCAACAGCCCTTTGTTTACAATACAATACCGTTTATTGTCATTTGAACCTCATTGAGAGTCAAACGAAATTTAGTTTCTGCAGTCATACAAACAAGAAACGAACCAAGACACAACACAATTTACACAAACATCCATCACAGTGAATCTCAAATTCATCTAAAGCCCCGCGCGCTAGTCTGTTGCGCTGTGTGTATTACCTTTGTGCGCCAAGTCTGCGGCTGATAGTGCTTTGTTTCCAAAAGAGGAGGGGAGGGGTGGGGGGCTTGATCGGATGTAGTCTCCGGCCATTGGTTGTAATTTGAATTTGGGAGCAGCGCTATTGGGCAGGCGGTGATTTCAACGACTGATTTCTGCCTGTATAAACCATAAGGTAGCTCTTGACAAGAGGGGTTCACCAACGGGCTAGGTTGCAATCGGAGCCATGAACAGAGACAGAGAGAGGAAGGTGTGCTGCTGTAATACGGGCCCCAATCATACCAAGATAAGTGTTGCTCTTGTTCTCTCTCGTGCCAATAAAACTGATTTGTAACTTAACGGACAGATGTATCTTTTTTCTGTTCCACTAATCAGATCCTTGAACTTGTTCCCTTGTAACATTTGGCGTAGTCGGCTGGATCTGATGAATAGAATAGAAAAATGTTTTGTAAACTGAAATCAAAAGGTCCAGAGGAGTACCGCATTCCGGGGTGGACTGACAATACCGAGGGATTTGGGACTCTGGTCAATCTACTGGCGGCTCATGGGACGCTAATCGACTGGTTGGACAAGACCAAACTCCAACATGTTACATTGATTTACCACAAGGTAAACACAAAATGCTGGAGTAACTCAGCGGGACAGGCAGCATCCCTGGAGAGAAGGAATGGGTGATGTTTTGAGTCGAGACCCTTCTTCAGACTGATGTCAGGGGAGTGGGTGGGACAGTGATAGAATGTAGTTGGAGACAGTAAGACTGGTGGGAGAACTGGGAAGAAGAGGGGATGGAGAGAGAGGGAATGCAAGGGTTATTTGAAGTTCGAGATGTCAATGTTCACACCATTGGGGTGTAAGCTAACCAAGCAAAAGATGAGGCTTTGTTCCTCCAATTTGAGCTGGGCCTCACTCTGACAATGGAGGAGGCCAAGGCCAAAAAGATCAAATTGGGAATGGGAGGGGGGTTAAAGTGCTGAGCAACCGGGAGATCAGGTAGGTTAAGGCAGACTGAGCGGAGGTGTTCAGTGGAACAGCGGATACAGTAGATGATGTTGGAGGAGGTGCAAGTGAACCTCTGCCTCACAAAGAAAGACTGTCGGGGTCTTTGGATGGAGTCGAGGGGGGAAATAAAGGGACAGGTGTTGCATCTCCTGAGGGTGCACGGGAAAGTACATGGGGAGGGGGTGATTTGGGTGGGAAGGGATCAGTTGACCAGGGAGTTGCGGAGCTAACGGTCTCTGCGTAAAGCAGAAAGGGGTGGAGATGGGAAGATATGGCCAGTCGTGGGATCCCGTTGGAAGTGGCGAAAATGTTGGAGGATTATATGCTGTATGCGACAGCTGATGGGGTGGAAGGTGAGGACAAGGGGGACTCTGTCCTTGTTACAAATAGGGGGAAGCAAGAGCAGAGCGGCGGGATATCGAGGAGACACTAGTGAGAGCCTCATCTATAATGGAAGAGGGGAACACCGGGTTCCCATCTTGTTTCAGTGCTGCGGGATAGTGGATTTCCCCCAAAAATGGGGAGCCAACGGGGGCAGGGGAGGCTTTCTGGTTCCTAGCCACCATAATTAGGAACCAACATGAGGCCATGAATAACAAGCAGAGAATAATTGAATTAGAGTAACATTTAGAGCAATTGAATCAACCACTCGTCCCATTGGCCCCCTATTCAGATAAAGGAGGGGAAGTGAAGCAGGCCCGGCCAACCCGCATGACGACCCTGGTAGAAAACACGAGGAATGGGGAAGAAGAGGGGGGGTCCTTCGGGAACCACTGTCACTACCCGGGATTTCCTACATAAGGCCCTAGTGGGATTGGGGGACAGGTTCCACCAAAGGGTAGGTGAATCCTTAGCGGCCTGGCTATTAAGGATGTGCGATTCGGGGGGAGAAGGAATACTGTTATCAGATGGGGAACTGTCAGCATTAGGGGGCCTCTCAAGCAACTATGGGGTAAATAATACGATGCAGTTGGATAGAGGAGTGGAGTGGAGTCTATGGTAGCACACCACTGCAGCGAAGCTCCCCTCTTTGCTGGATTGGGACCTGAAGTCTCGAGAGGAGTGATCCACGGTGGAGGAGGGGAACAGTGCTCACAGACAAAGACGAGGTACGAAGGTAAGCTAGCCAAGAATATAAAGCAGGATAGTAAAAGCTTCTTTAGGAATGGGAAGTGGAAAAAATTAGTTAATACCAAAGTTGGACCCTGGAAGACAGAAAAAGGTGAATTTATTATGGAGAACAAGGAAATGGCAGATGAGTTGAACAGGTACTTTGGATCTGTCTTCACTAAGGAGGACACAAACAATCTTCCTGATATAGTAGTGGCCAGAGGATCTGGGTAGACGGAGGAACTGAAGAAAATTCACATTAGGCAGGAAATGGTGTTGGATAGACTGATGGGACTGAAGGCTGATAAATCCCCAGGGCCTGATGGTCTGCATCCCAGGGTACTTAAGGAAGTGGCTCTAGAAATCGTGGATGCATTGGTGATAATTTTCCAATGTCCTATAGACTCAGGATCAGTTCCTGTGGATTGGAGGGTAGCTAATGTTATCCCACTTTTTAAGAAAGGCAGGAGAGAGAAAACAAGGAATTATAGACCAGTTAGCCTGACATCGGTGGTGGGGAAGATGCTGGAGTCAATTATAAAAGATGAGATAGCCGAACATTTGGATAGCAGTAACAGTATCGGTCCGAGTCAGCATGGATTTACGAAGGGGAAAGCATGCTTGACTAATCTTCTGGAATTTTTTGAAGATGTAACTAGGAAAATGGACAAGGGAGAGCCAGTGGATGTAGTGTACCTGTAACGAGGTAATGCCTGCGGGCTGGATATGATGGTAATGAGTCTGTGACCCATAGCGCTGCAGCCGACACACGTTAGTCTGTAGCGCTCTGTATTACCTTTGCACACCATGTCTGTACGCTATGTGTATTACCTTGTGCACAGTCTGCGGTTGATAGCGCTTTGTTTCCGGGGGGGGGGGGGGGGAGAGCTTGGTCAGATGCAGTCCCCTGCCATTGGTTGTAATTTGAATTTGGGAGCAGCCCTATTGGCCAGGATTTACCAGTGGTTATTTCTGTGACTGATTTCTGTCTTATTAAGGCAGGTAAGCCATAAGGTAGTTCTTGACGACAGGGGTTCGCCGACAGGCTGGGTTGCGATCAGTGCCGTGGACGGAGGCAGAGGGAGAGGAGCTGCTGTAAGGAGGGTCCCGCACATACCGATAAGTATTGTTTTTGTTCTCTCTCGTGCCAATAAAACTGATTTGTAACTTAACAGACGAATGTGCATTTTTTCTGTTCTACTAGTCAGATCCTGGAACCTGTCCCCTTGTAACAGGTTTGGACTTGAAACAGAACCTGTCCATTCCCTCTTCTGTATTCTTTCCCTTTCAGCTTCTGTTCTGATTAACAATAAATTCAAAAAGTTATCATTTAAGTAAAGAATGGATTTAGTAGTTCAAATAGACAATACTGTTATATAGACAAATTTCAAAATCATTGTTACAAATTCCACACTATTTTCAGTCATGAAACTCTAAATTAGGAAGGACGGGTTATTTAATTGGGGTCAGGAACATAGTTAAAGAAAGGCATCTAATTACTTTGGTAATTTTGTACCCAAGCAGCCACTTTTGCTTTAATTCTTTTTTTCACCCAATTTTATTCCACCATGGAGTGAGTAGCAATGTTACACAATTTTGAGATTTAAAAAATTAAGTGCGATTTATCCCATCAGATAAAGCGTAAAAAGAACTTTAATTTGACACCTAATTCACTTTCATATCTTCAGTATTAAAAACGTTATGGCCATTTTCATACTCGGAAATCATCTTGTTCCCTATTGCTTTTCCATTGACTTAACACAAAAGTTGTGATCGAGGACAGTCAAAAGCCCATAACTTTCTTAAAAATTAAGAGAACTGAAAGACATTTTCAGTTATTATAGATTGAAGCATTCTGAAACAAATATGAAACAATCTTACTTGGATGACCTGAAATTAAAGCATATAATTAGTTAGTTATCCAATTGTAGCTAATTACAAAATTCAATTACTAGATCTAAACATCTATCAATTTCTTAAGGAAATCTTAACAATTTTTTAAAAGCCTAAATGTCCAAATAACATTCACACAAGAAGTCACAATATAACATGATTTTTAAATCTAATTGTCATTCATCTACAGGCCAAATTGAAGAAATTTAGTGTTTAATGGCCGTAAATTAATGGCCATCAACCTTCGAGTGGGATTTTATGGAACGCGATGGATTGGAACATTGCGGTTGTGGTGAATTTAAACACCACATCGGCAGGAAAAATACTGCCGGTTCGTATTGGGAATAAATCACCGTTTCGCAACATGAAATTTGGATTAAGGTCATTTTAACAAGCAAGTTTATATGTAAAAATAAACAGCTTTTCTTTACCTGTCCCCTACGTAAAATCCGTCCCCGTTGTTGGCGTTCATGGCATTAGAAGCTATTTTTTATTTTACTGCAGCTCTGATATAGTCGGGCGATTAAAGGTAAGTTTTGTAACATACCTATATGGAGGTCTTACCTTCCACTACCTGCAACCTCCGGCAACTACCTTCAACTACCATCGCAACCGACTTCGACTAAAAAATTACCAATTTTTAAATGGCAACCTATTTTTAGTCGCGACCGGTTTTTTAATTTTTTTGAAATAATCGCCGGAACATAGAAGAAGCGGAAACCACTTTCGACCATTAGGGAGACTGTCAAAAACCTCCGGGAACCGCACGGAAACCTTGGGTTCGGCGCAAAGTCTCAAGAGGTTTCCGTTCAGGTTTCCTAAGTGGGACAGAGGGATAAGGCAGCAACTCTACCGTTGCGGCCCCGTGCTATCCTAATATTGTCATTAACTATACTCATTACTTATCATACTGGTGGTAACATCACAATTTGGAAATTCAACATTAAAAAACAATATTTTTATTATATCTTAATTGCTTTCATGGTGTGCGCAAACTTACTAAAGAACCTCAAGGGAAATACATGGAGTGCAAGAGCAAAGTCTCTCTGAAGAGCTTGTAGAGGACTTTTGAATAGGTCCTGATGTACCCTACTGCAGGATGTTATAGTCCTGTGTTGATGACAAGATGATGGATGAGCAACAAAGCCCAGTCATGTGCATCAATCCAGAACAATGAAGTTTGTAACACTGGCAAGCAACACATGTCCAATATTTGAAGGGAATCCCATCACCCACTTCACCACTCACTTCTCTGCAAAACCATTGCACGAATCCATCATAAAATGGAAAACATGCCATTCTGCGCTCAAATTGAGGAAACTCAATGGGAGAGACTGGTGATACACCTCATTTAATAATGAGCAACAATCAAAGCTCTCCAGAACACTTTTGGAGATTAGTTTAAAGCAAGAAAGGTAGTTTAAAGTATGACTTTTTTTTCTAATGGACTGAATGAGAGCAATTTTTTTAATTATATGCATCTTTCGATAGAACACTAGTTTATTACTGGGCACTTCATGTTCCTGCATGTTGAGAGTTATATTAAAACTGCTCATGAATTTACATTTGCAATTTATTTTTAGTTTCTAATACACATTATTTCTAATAATCAATGTCAAAAACAAATGCTGCGAATTTAAACCTTAGAAGATTTTTTTCTCGTAAATCTCATGTATATTCTATATTCTAGTTTCAAAACTAGTTATTTTTCTGTAACTAAACTGAGATGAGCTTCAGCCATTATAGACTATAGAAGGGCAACGATCAGATTATAGGAGACGGCTTGTCAGAAACATTTGCGAAAATTGCATTCTTTGTTTACAGCTGAATTACTAGTTTAAAACATAGAAACATAGAAACAGAGAAATTAGGTGCAGGAGTAGGCCATTCAGCCCTTCGAGCCTGCACCGCCATTCAATATGATCATGGCTGATCATCCAACTCAGTATCCCGTACCTGCCTTCTCTCCATACCCTCTGATCCCCTTAGCCACAAGGGCCACATCCAACTCACTCTTAAATATAGCCAATGAACTGGCCTCAACTACCCTCTGTGGCAGAGAGTTCCAGAGACTCACCACTCTCTGTGTGAAAAAAAGTCTTTCTCATCTCGGTCTTAAAGGATTTCCCCTTATCCTTAAGCTGTGACCCTTGTCCTGGACTTCCCCAACATCGGGAACAATCTTCCTGCATCTAGCCTGTCCAACCCCTTAAGAATTTTGTAAGTTTCTATAAGATCCCCTCTCAATCTCCTAAATTCCAGAGAGTATAAACCGAGTCTATCCAGTCTTTCTTCATAAGACAGTCCTGACATCCCAGGAATCAGTCTGGTGAACCTTCTCTGCACTCCCTCTATGGCAATAATGTCCTTCCTCAGATTTGGAGACCAAAACTGTACGCAATACTCCAGGTGTGGTCTCACCAAGACCCTGTACAACTGAAGTAGAACCTCCCTGCTCCTGTACTCAAATCCCTGCTCCTGTACTCAAAAAAGCCCTGTATAACACCACATCAATCATAAACACTGTAAAATGCTGCCTTCAAAAAGAGGGAATGACTAAAGCATGTATTTATGATATTTTATTACTATCTAGGGCAATGGTCTTGTAGGATTCCTATTTGACCTTGAAACAAAAGTTTATATTGTCACTTGTAAATTCCTTAAAGAAACAAAACAAAAACATTACCTTTTTAACAATGCTAATGTTCGAAAAAAGCAGTCGTACTGAAAATGGCTTTAGTGCGAGTTTACTATTTGAACTCGGGCATATATTCCAGCAAGGTGCTTAGCTAAACTGGGTTCCAGGCCTTTAAATCTGAACTACTGAAAATTTGCACCATGATGTAAAAAATTATTTATCTTTCAGGGTTTGATTCAAAATACAAGTCTCTTCTGCCACCAGCTTAAGTTGATATGATTTATTTTATTTACTATCTTTACTATATTTACTATATTATTTACTATATATTATCTATTGTATTTACCCTGGCTTTATGTAAAACATGTCATCTTTTCCACCTCTTTACCTGTATTGTGAAGTTGATCTGGACAAGCCAAAACGCTGGACTTTCTCCTCACTGATTGGAAAAATTAATGCAGAGGGGAAATGCAAGTATGCCTCATTGTGGAGTGATCCCAGATGCTTAAAAATGTACAACTTGGTGTTTGAAGAGACTTGCTTTCTGACAAGGAATATACTTACTGCATCCTCTTGAGCCCAATCTAAAATTAGGACTTGCCATAGAGACCACCGTGTAAATGTCCCCATTAATTCACACCAGCCTAATATGATTATGCACTGGTGTCCACCGTTGTAATTTGTTCTATGTTCTTTTTGTAATTTCTTCACTTGATTAAAATAAAACAAAACAGAAGCAAAAGCACCACCACCACTTTTTCTACATCTATATTGGGAACTAGAAACTTATTTGGCATGCCTTTCTCTATAACTTGATTTGGAAACCCTTAAAAAGAGTGCTACATTTCTGTAAGTTTCTGATAGCAAGCTGACAATTTAATAAGGTGCTTTGAAATTCCAGCATCTCCAGCTCCACATCATTTCAGTCAATTTGTTCATTTCTTTTGCACTATGACTGGGCTACCTTGTGTCTTTGACCTGGATTGAGTGCAGATCTTCACCCGAAACACCACCAATCCATGTTCTCCAGAAATGCTGCTTGACCTGCTGAGTTACTCCAGCGCTCTGTGCCCTTCGGTAGCATTATTTCATATGCCGTCAAATGCTCGAACTGTTTGCTTCTGATTGAAATCCAACCACTGGCTCACATACTAGTTTGTGATGTGAGCATTTTGATTAATGGATGCATTCAAATGATTAAAAAAACATGAGCAGGATGCTGAGGTGATATTTTTGGTGTAGAAATAAAACAAAAAGACTAAGGTTAGAGAATAAATCAATGTATTACAAAATGACAAATAGTTTTATTTATTTACAAGACTAAGTGAGATCCGTTGGATCCCTGTCACATGGGAGGCCTGGTCCCCCAACGCAACCCATTCTCCAATGCAATATTCCACCACTCACCCGTTCCCCCAATGCAACCCATTACCCCAACACAATATTCCACCACTCACCCATCGCCCCCAACTGCACAGGAGCGCCTGACATTTTCAAAGTTTAAAATGGCAATAACTTGTAAAATATAAGATCAATGCGAACACAACTCACTCTTCCTCTTCAATCCCCTATTCCCCTCCTCCATTATCTTCCCTTCCCCACCTCACCCTCTCCCTCACCTCCTCCCTCTTCCACCTCCCCTCCTACATTACTTCACCATCCCTCTTCCTACCCCTATCCTCCTCCATTTTCCCTCATCCCCCAGTACTCCCTCCCTCTCTTCACACTCTCTCTCTCTCTCTCAAAATGACACCCCACGGGTCCTCAGCATTACCTTTCCAGTCCGGAGTGTCTCCATGGGGGTGGGGGTTTTCACGTGGGAAGGATTGATTGGCGTTTTACAAAAAAAATTCCAGAACTTTCCTCCAACACCGCACCCCCACGTGGGACCATGTGGGGGGGGGGGGGCGCTAGTGTGTGTGTGGGGGGGGGGGGGGTTAGTGCGTGGGGGGGGGGTTTAGTGTGTGTTGGGGGGTTAGTGTGTGCGGGGAGGTGGAATAGGGGAGAGGTTTTATTTCCAGAACTTTTCTTGTGGGAGGGTGGGATGGGGGATTTTCATGTGGGAAGGATTGATTGGCATTTTACAAAAAAAAATCCACAACTTTCCTCAGATGCCCGCCCCGCCACATGGGAAGGATTGATTGGCTCCAGGGAGTGCCGATGCTTCTCCCAACATCAAGTCCATTCATTGGCTCCGGGGAGCACAGATGCCGCCCGCCAACGTTTTACAAAAAGAGATTCCAGAGTGATGGAATAATAATTGACCAGTGTGAATACTCATCTCCTTTAAAATAACCACTCAATATTGACTTTCCTTCTGGAAGCTGGAATTCACACTGGTCAATTTATTGATGATAGGGGCGGCTCTGAATATCATAGAAAACATAGACACATAGAAAATAGAGCTAGCACCGCCATTCAATATGATCAAGGCTGATCATCCAAAATCAATACCCCATTCTGGCTTTTCCCCCCATATCCCTTGATTCCCTTGGCCCTAAGAGTGAAATAGACAATAGATAACAGGTGCAGGAGTAGGCCATTCGGCCCTTCGGCCAGCACCGCCATTCACTGTAATTATGGCTGATCATCCACAATCAGTACCCGGTTCTTGCCTTCACCCCATATCCCTTGAATCTTCTATCTTTAAGAGCTCTGCCTAACTCTTTCTTGAAAGCATCCAGAGAATTGGCCTCCACTGCCTTCTGTGGCAGAGAACTACACAGATTCACAACTCTCTGGGTGAAAAAGTTTTTTCTCATCTCCATTCTAATTGGCCAACCCCTTATTCTTAAACTGTGTCCCCTGGTTCTGGACTCCCCCAACATTGGGAACATTTTCCTGCATCTACCCTGTCCAATCTTCTAATAATGTTACATGTTTCTATAAGACCCCCTCTCATCCTAATTTCCAGCGAATACAAGCTCAGTCAACCCATTCTTTCATCATATGTCAGTTCTGCCATCCCAGGAATTAACCTGGTGAACCTATGCTGCACTCCCTAAATAACAATGATGCCCTTCCTCAAATTAGGAGACCAAAATTGTGCACAATACTCCAGGGCGGTCTCACCAGGGCCCTGTACAACAGCAGTAGGACCTTCTTGCTCCTACACTCAAATCCTCTCGCAATGGCCAACTTTCTGCACTGCCTGCTGTACCTGCATGCTTACTTTCAGTGACTGATGTATAAGCACACTCAGGTATCGTTGCACCTCCCCTTCTCCTAATCTGGCACCATTCAGATAATAATCAGCCTTCCTGTTCTTGCCACCAAAGTGGATAACCCGACATTTATCCACATTATACTGCATTTGCCATGTTTCTGCCCACTCACCCAACCTATCCAAGTTACCCTGTAGCCTCATAGCATCCTCCTCGCAGCTCACACTGCCACCCTGCCTTGTGTCATTTGCAAACTTAGAGATGTTACATTTAATTCCCTTGTCTAAATAATTAAAATATATTGTAAACAACTTGGGTCCCAGCGGTATCCAACTAATGAGCCTTGCGGTATCCCACTAATCACTGCCTGCCATTCTGAAAAGGACCCATTAATTGCTACTCTTTGCTTCCTGTCTGCCAACCCATTCTCTATCCTACCCCCAATACCATGTGCTCTAATTTTGCACACTAATATCTTGAATGGGACCTTGACAAACTGCTTTTTGAAAGTTCAGATACACCACATGCACTGGCTCTCCCTTATCCATTCTACTTGTTACATCCCCAAAAAATACCAAAACATTAGACAAGCATGATTTTCCCTTCATAAATCCATGCTAACTTTGACCAATCCCATCACTGCTTTTCAAATGCACTGCTATAACATTTAAAATAATTGACTCCAGCATCTTCCCTACCACCGATGTAAGGCTAACTGGTCTATAATTCTCTGTTTTCTCTCCCTCCTTTCTTTAAAAAGTGGAGCTACATTGGTTACCCTCCAGTCCACAGGAACTGATCCAGAATCGAGAGAACATTGAAAAATGATCACCAATGCATCCACGATTTATAGGGACACCTCCTTGAGTACTCTGTGATGCAGACCATCAGGCTCTATGGGTTTATCTGCCTTCAGTCCCAACAGTTTACCTCACACAATTTTCTGACTAATGTGGATTCCTTTCAGTTCCTCCCTCCCACTAGATCCTCGGTCCCCTAGTATATCCAGGAAATTGTTTGGGTCTTCCTTAGTGAAGACAGAACCAAAGTACTAATTTAACTGTTCTGCCATTTCCTGGTTTGCCAATATAAATTCACCAGTCTCTAATTGTAAGGGACCTTCATTCGTCTTCACTAATCTCCTTTTTACATACCTAAAGAAACGTTTACAGTTTTTATATTCCCCGCAAGCTTTCTATCATGCTCTTTTTCCCCCCTTAATTAACCCCTTTGTCCTCCTCTGTTCTAAATTTCTCCAAGTTCTCTGGTTTGCTGCTTCTTCTGGCCAATTTATATGCCTCTTCCTTGGCTTTAACACTATCCTTGACTTCCCTCGTCAGCCACGGTTGAGCCGCCTTCCCAGTTTTATTTTTTCGCCAGACAGGGATGAACAATTTCTGGAGTCAATCCATGTGGTCTTTAAATCTTAGCCATTGCATCTCCACTGTCAACCCTTTAAGTATAATTTGCCAATCTATCCTAGCCAATTCCCATCTCATACCTTGATAGTCTCCTTTATTCAAGTTCAGGACCCTAGTCTCTGAACTAACCATGTCCCTCTCCAGTCTAATGCAGAATTGTACCATATTATGGTCACTATAGCCCAAGGGGCCTTGCACAACAAGATCGCTAACTAATCCTCCCTCATTACACAATACCCTGTCTAGGATGGCCTGCCCTCCAGTTGGTTCCTCTACATATTGGTTTAAAAACCCATCCCGTATACATTGCAGGAAATCCTCCTCCTCAGCACTGTTACCAATTTTGTTAGCCCAATCTTTATGTAGATTAAAGTCATCCATGATATTCACTGTACCTTTGCTACATGCATCCATAATTTCCTGCTTGATGCAATCCCCAATCTCCCTATTGCTGTTTGGAGGTCTGTATACCACTCCAACAAGCGTTTTCTGCCCTTGGATATTTCACAGTTCTACCCATACTGATTCTACAGCATCCAAGCTAATGTCTCTCCTAGCTATTGCATTAATTTCCTCTTAAACCAACAATGCCACCCCACCTCCTCTTCCTTTCTGTCTATCCTTCCTGAATATCGAATACCCCTGCAAGTTCAGCTCCCAGCCTTGGTCATTCTGGAGCCATGTCTCCGTAATTCCAACTATATCATATCCCTTAACTACTAACTGCGCATTCAATTCATCCACCTTAGTATGTATTTTCCTCTCATTAAGGCACAAAGATTTCAGGTTTGTTTTTCTTATCTCCCTTCTACCTTTTGCTTCTGTCCTTTTATGACCCTCTGTCTCCTTGCATTGGGACACATCCACCCACCCTGTTATTTTAAATGTGATCTTTCCTACACTCTTTCCCGTTAGCTGCATGGATACGCTTCCATGTTGTTGACTCCACCCCCCACTTTTTAGTTTAAACCCACCCATATAGTACTCACAAATCTGCCTGCCAGAATGTCAGTCCCTTTCCAATTAAGGTGCAACCCGTCCCTTTTGTACATGTCACCTCTGCCCCAGAAGAGATCCCAGTGATCTAGAAATCTAAATCCCTGCCCACTGCACGAACATCTCAGCCATACATTCAGATCCCCTATCTCCCTGTTCCTACCCTCACTTGCACGAGGTACTGGAAGCAACCCCAAGATAAAAACCCTAGAAGTCCTGCTTTTCAGCCTCCTACCTAGTTCTCTATACTTAAGGGTGGTTGGTAAGATTCTCAGTTGAGGGCAATCGTTATTGTCTGGCACTTCTGTGCGAGGAATGTTATCACCCTTTGCCTAAATGTTGCCATGGTCTTGCCGCATGCAGACCTGGACTGCTTCCTTTATTGAAAAATTGAGTTGGATTAATTGCTACCTTCATCATGATTTATTTTGTGAATTAGAGCAAAAGGTTTTTCATCAAAGGTTGCATGGAAAGCCAAAGATATGAATTCCAGTTCCCAACATACACTTCCACCAGATGGACCTCTACTTAGAGAACACAAGCTTGGAAAATTACACCTGTTGTTACATGATTGCCATATTTTGCACTTATGTTATCTCAATATACTCTGATAATTTCCTTACAGTAATATTTTAACATAGATATTAATATGTTAAATATTAATATCGAGACTTTGGCTCACAAGTCTTCGGCGAGGAGGCTGAGGGAGGAGACTATGCAAAAAGTTGGAGAGGATGAGACGCAATGAAGAAATGACAGGTGATGCTTGCAGGATGTGGGAGGTTAGAGACACTGATGGTGCCTCTGGCTGCTACAATTGAGGAAAGTATGTCCAGGTTCAGCTCCTGAAGGACCGTGTTGGGGCAGGATCATCCGGGACAGGACCTACAGCGAGATTGTTACACCGAAGATACCGGAAGAGAAAAGGTGGCTGACAATGATGAAGGGAAGGATATTTGGAGTACAGGAGACCCTTGGGGATGTACCTCTTGAAAACAGGTTCACCCTCTTGGAAGCTGTCGGGACAGAAGACACTGTCATTCTGAGTGGTAGACAGGTCAAGACGTGGCGCTGAAGCAAAGCCCAAGAGCCAGACATCAGGCAGAGCCATGGTAGTCGGGGACTCCATCGTGAGAGGTACAGACAGGGGTTTCTGCGGCAACAGGCAGGTTTCAAGGATGGTGTGTTGCCTCCCTGGTGCCAGGATCCAGGACGTCGTGGACTGATTGCAGAGTATCCTCAAACATGAAGGTGAACAGGCAGAAGTGGTAGGGCATTTCACCACAAATTACGTCGGGAAGAAGAGGAAAGAGATTCTGCAGCGGGACTTTGGAGAAGGCTGAAAAGCAGGACCTCCAGGAAGGTTTCTCTGGTTTGCTTCCAGTTCTTCATGCTGGTGTGGGCAGGAACAGGGGATAGCAGTTCTGAATGTGTGGTTGAGGATCCGGGAGGGCAGGGAGCAGAGATTTAAATTCTTAGACCACTAGGATCTGTTTTGGGGTAAGGGGGAATTGTACAAAAGGGACAGGTTGCACCTTAACAGGCAGAGGACCAGCATTATGGCAGGCAGGTTTACCACTGCTACATGGGTGGGTTTAAACTAAATAGTGGGAAGTAGGATACAAATTGGAAATACAAGGATGGAGCTATAGGGAAAGAGAGCATAGGAAAAGTTAAGAAAGACACCAGAATTAACCGGGCAGAAAGCTCACAAAGGGATAGGAGAGTATGGCCAAGTAAAATAGGAATCGATGTGAAAGTTGAGGTGAGTAATGAATTAAAAGCATTATATATGAATGCACGAAGTATAAGAAGTAATGTGGGTGAGCTTGAGGCTCAGTTAGAGATTGGTAGATATGACATTGTGGGGAATACAGAGACGTGGCTGCAGGAGGATCGGGACTGGGAAATGAATATTCAGGTTTATACATCCTATAGAAAGGACAGGCAGGTGGGCAGAGGAGTGGGGTAGCTCTGTTGGTGAAGGATAAAATTCAGTCCCTTGTGAGTGGTGACATAAGGACTGACGATGTAGAGTCGCTGTGGATAGAATTGAGGAATTGTAAAGGTAAGAAGACACTAATGGGAATTATCTACAGGCCCCCAAACAATAGCCTGGATATAGGATGCAAGTTGCAGCAGGAGTTAAAATTGCCATGTAACAAAGATAATGCCACTGTGGTTACGGTAGATTTCAATATGCAGGTCATGGCCGTCTGAAGGAGAGGTGCGATGGGTGCGGTCGCACCCCCCTTTTTTTCCCCAGACTAAAAAAACTTTAAAAATTGGGGAGAAATATTTATTTATTCTACACCAGGACAGAGGGAGCCTTGCAGCCATACGGCCACTGGATGACCCTGGCGTTGCGCTTGTTCTCCCCCCAGAGCGGCTCATTGCCGCTATCACTGCTGCTGTGCCGCTCTCCGAGTCTGGACAGCTCATGCTGCGAAACCTGAGGGCAAGGCTTACGAAAGCGGCGTCGGCGGCAAACTTCTCCCTGGCCAGGTTCTCGATCACCTCGGGCTCGCGTCCGCAGTGCTCGAAGAAACTGTCCAAGCCCGAGCAGGCTCGGGAGAAGCGGCAGCTGAGGATGGAATACGAGCACCGCAATCCGCCTTCACCAACCCGCCGCTTGAGTGGCTCTTTGGGGCGACCTGCTGCTGCTTCTCGGGCACTGCTGGCATGGTTACTTGTGCACCCTGGGATGCTGCAGGTGTGGCAACTGGGGGGGGGGGGGAGGATAGGGGAGAGGAGGGGGTGAGATGAGGGGGAATGAGAGGAGGTGAGGGGGGAGAGAGGAATGGGGAGGTGGGAGAGAGGAATGGGGAGAGGAAGGGGAGAGGAGGGGGAAGAGGAAGTGGAGAGGAAGGGGGAGAGAGGAATGGGAGAGAGATGAGGGGAGGGGAGGGGAGATGAGGGGAGGGGAGGGGAGGGGAGGGGAGGGGAGGGGGAAGAGGAGCAGTGGGGAGCAGGCAGCGTGGAATGGGCAGCGGTGAGCGGGCATCAACCAAAGGAAGAGGGAGGGGGCAAGCAAGCACGAGCAAGACGGCGCAGATTTCAAACTATGTCAGATTTTTGAAGAATTTCATTAATAACTCGAGAAATAAAGCATGAAATTTTCAGATAAGGTGAATTTGAACTCCAGGGGGAAAGCCTCTACTGGAATATGTAAAAATCTTACTGTTAATGCGTCGGTTTTTCGAGAAGATGTGATTATACAAAAACAAACACACACACACAAACATCCAACATCAGACTTTTAATAGTTACTAGACTAAGTGGGAACCATTGAGTCCCAGCATCATACGGGAGGGCTAGTCCTCCACTGCAATATTCCACCTCTCCACCAATTCCAATATTGGTGGCCAGTGGAGGGGGGGGGGGGGGGGGGGACTTTCTGGAGCGCAAGTATGGGTGTTGTGCGCTGAAGGGACTGGTTTCCAGAGGGTTAGTATGGACATTTTGGGCTGAATGGATTCTTGGGCTGGTACTCACTCACTGATGGCTGGTGGGCTCGCAGTTGACTCACTGCTATTCCATGAAATTCCATTTCAAGCAGGGTGCAAGGCCACTAAATTCAAGTGCACTAAAGACAGTGAGTCGTGACCTCTCTCTCCCCCATCTTGCAGAGACTGAGCCACGCCCACACTTCTGGGTTTTATAGTCCCCCCTCCCACCAGAAGGGGCATGGCCTTCATGGTGTGATTGACAGGAGAGAATCTCAACTTTTTAAACACTAATAACTCTTTTATTTTTCATCAATGGGAAGAATCCTTGCCACCTGATGAGCGGAGGGGGACTCTGAGTAAGATGGCCAAAAATCACAGCCATGCGTAGTAGCGTTTTTTCAATATAAAGTGCAAACAGGAAGTGGTCAAGATTAGACTTTTAATTATATAGAAGGCAAGGCAACTTTAATTAGGCAAGGCAACTTTAATTAGCCAAGGCAACTTTAATTAGGCATGGTAGCTTTAATTAGGCAAGGCAGCTTTAGCACTCAAATGAAAGGCAATGCAGCTTTAACACTATTGAACCGAAGGCAATGCAGCTTTAGCACAAACAAAAGGCAACACAGCTTTAGCACTTTCAAACCAAAGGCAATGCAGCTTTAGCACTTTCAAACCAACGGCAACTCAGCTTTAGCACTTTCACACCAAAGGCAACACAGCTTTAGCACTTTCATACCAAAGGCAATGCAGCTTTAGCACTTTCAAACCAAAGGCAACACAGCTTTAGCACTTTCAAACCAAAGGCAACACAGCTTTAGCTCTTCCAAACCAAAGGCAACGCAGCTTTAACACTATTGAACCAAAGGCAATACAGCTTTAGCACTCAAACAAAAGGCAACACAGCTTCAGCACTTTCAAACCAAAGGCAACACAGCTTTAGCTCTTTCAAACCAAAGGCAACACAGCTTTAGCACTTTCAAACCAAAACACACTTTTGCATTTTCAAACTACATTTTCAAACCACAATAAGCACACTGACAGGTCAGTAAAACCACTCACAGTTTAGTAGACATGTTCAGTGTTATTCACAGCTCAGACTGAGAATTGCGACCTCTCGCTCCCCCATCTTGCAGAGAACTGAGGCACCTCCACACTTATGGGTTTTATAGACCCCCTGGAAGGGGCGTGGCCTTCAGGAGAGAGAATCTCAACATTTTTTAAACACTAATAACTCTTTTATTTTTCACCGATGGGAAAAATCCTCTTGTCCAGCGCAGGGAGGGGGACTCACAGCCGTAAGTGACAGCGTTTCTTCTAAAATCAATATAGAGTGCAACAGGAAATGGTCAAGATGAGACTTTTAGTAATATAGACTAGACCAAGTGAGACCCATTGGGGGGGTGGGGGAAGGATGGCCTGCGGCATCACACACACTAACCACCCCCCACACACACTCTAACCCCCCCACACCCCTTCCCCCCCACACACTCCCATCAGCCGCACACCCCCTCCCCCACACACACTCTTCCCCCTCCCCTGCCCCACACCTCCCCCTCCCCCACACCACCTCCTCCACATCCCCACAGCCCCCTCCCCCACCCCCCCTTCCCCACACATCCCCTCCTCCACGCACTCTCCCTTCCCACACACACACCCTCCCCCACATCCACACTCCCCCACAACCACCCACAACTCCCTCCCTCCCCCACACCCCCCCACCAGCCCCCAACAGGCCCCGCCTGAAGCCACTCCCTCCCCTGGCTGTATGACGTTTCCCTCCTGAAGCCGTCCCCATCCCCGGCTACAGAACGCACCTACCATTGCATTGGGGGAACAGGTGAGTGGTGGAATATTGCATTGGGGAATGTGTTGCATTGGGGGACCAGGCCTCCCCTATGACTGGAACCAATGGGTCCCACTTAGTCTAGTATAAACTAATTGTAACAATCAATTCTATGAATAGGCTTTTAAAGGAAAAAAAGAACCTTGATATTTCCCCAGAAGTCACTATATAACTCTGCAGTCCCAAAAGGTTATACTAATAAATGTGTTTACAGAAAAGTGACATTTCTATTGGAACATCAGTTTATCTCAAATGATTCTGAAATGCCCTGATGATCCATTTTAAATTAGTTTTTATATTAATCTTATTTAACAATGACATGCACAATTGCATGATTTAATTCAGTCATTAGGAATGATGGTTTATTGTATACTGGTAATGATTTCACTGGGATTAAACCTGCTTGCAGGAGTTTAATGGGAAGCATTAAATACAGCGTTGAAGAATTGTGAACAGAGTCATAAACAGCAACATCATTCTACTGAATGACCGTTCAGGTTTGTGGATCTACTTCGAGAAAGTTCTTGGGTTCATTTCATCCCAGTTTAAGCATTATGCCATGCCTTCAAAAATAATAATTCTTATATTCTCCTGTCAGATGGTGAAACGTCATCACAAGAATGTCAAGATCTCTTTGTTCCATTTCATGTTCTGCAGCCAATAATCTATTAATTTCTCATTACTGATCCAAATTTAACACGGGTGGATATTTGCAATTAGGAATATGTCAGGATAAGCAAATATACTGAAAGATGGGCCCTTTCCTCACTTGCAACATATATCGTTTACCTCAGGCTCAGGAAGAACATGAAGGGATACTCTTTTTTTACAACCTACATTTCATTTTGAAAGGGGCAGCGCAAAACTACTGCAAAATTAAGAAGCTTAATGGTTTCAAAGCATAATATTCAAAGCAAATTAATGTATTAATGAATATAAAATTGCTTTGTGTACATGCAAAATCTCTTGCTATAAATAGATCTATGGGTCATCAGTTACAAGAAACAGCTTGGTCAATCATAAAATATATACAAAAGTGAAATATCTGAAAATCTGTACTGTTTAATTTTAATCAGTACTAGACAAAGTGGGACCGTTGGGTCCCGTTCCCTCTACACAATATTCCACCAAAGTGCGCAGTGCAGCTGATGGGTTCCCGTTGTGACGCCACAGATCAACGTTGTGATGCGGGTCACGGTAACCCTCACCCAACTGTGCAGACGTGGCCAGCAAGTTGGAGCGCGACTGCGACGCTTTTAAAGTATAAAATGGCAATAACGTAAAATTTAAGATCAATGTGAATCTCACTCTCCCTCTTCAGTCCCCTATTCCCCCCCTCCATTCTCTCCCTCACCCCACCCTCCACAAACCCTCCTCTATTCATCCCAAAGTTTGGAGAATACTCCAATGGATGACTGATTATTCAGATATCGAGCCCGCCATTTCACAGGATTACCGTGTGACATTCTAGCCTTCCTATTCCGGGAGAAGAGAACACATTGTCCATCCAGAAGGTGTGCAACATTTAAGGCATATAGTTAAGCACTGGAGGAAGGAGCCTTGGATTAAGTAACAACCAGGATTCAAGCCGCAAGGACCTGGATTCAGCACAGGAAGCAATTTAATATCCTCATGCAAATGGTAAGGTCAATGAAGTCATTATCTCCCATTCACTCTGTTGCACTTTCAGTTGCAGTCACAGCTTAATACAATGCATTGCAACTCACTGGGCACCAACTCCAGTGTCTCCCGACTCATAACGTTCAATTGCCCAAGCATTCCCTCACAAATCTGGCACCAATCCTACATTAGCAATATCTCACAGCTTCCACAAACAGGCAACTCTTCAACAATGACAACCTTCTTCTTCTTCTTTAGTGTGGCATGCACAGCCTAAAGTTGTTGGACAACTTGTTAACAATGACAACCCTGTCATCTAAACACATTGCACCAAACTCAGTCTGAACATTTCTTTTCTTCTTGTAGGATAAGGTCGCATTTTATTCAGTGGCAGGAACACAAACTGGAAGAAATAGGCAAGATTGTATCAGGTCAGGAGAGACACTGAGATCACGGAGGAGCTTTAAACAAGCCTCCTTCTGCTCGTTGCACTCTCTCTTTTAATATATAAGATTCATACACATTAACCCCTCGCTATAAACGTAACCTTTATCCTTCCAAGTAGTCTAGTAGGTACAATAAGCCAAGTGAGGAGGAAAAGTAGTCATAGAATAAGGAGGAAGAATCACTTCAGTCATGTTATTTACATGTTCAATACAAAGTGGAACATTAATGTGGAGGATCATTCGAGATGAGAAGGTGCAGCCAATCCAGGAGGAAGGACTGATCCAGGCACCTCAGTATCCTAGATTGTGAGAACACATGCGAGTTCTGCTGCTGAAGACAATTCAGTTTAGTTCATTGTCATGTGTACCGAGGTACAGTGAAAAGCTTTTGTTGTGTGCTACAATGGGGATGCCTGCATAACTTCACTTTGGCATTAAATTGCTTTGCTGTTTCATCAGGTACAGCAAGTACATGAATATCAAACAAGAGGATGCTGTATTGTTAAATAGTTTAAATGTTTGCACAGTCAAAATAAATGGGAAGACTAAGAGCTTCCATTCAGGAGATTGAAAGTAACAAGCACAGGAATAGCGAAGTATATTGCAACATCTCCAATAACACAAGTAATATCCAAATAGCTGCAAATAGCTGCATACTTTTCTAAGTGAGAGGTAGGAAAGCAATCACAGTGGGTTGAGATGGATCAGTGTAGGGTCAGTGCACTCAATGGGATGAATGGGTCAGTGTCAATGCTGTATCTCTAAACTAAACTAAAATGCAAAGTTAGACATAAAATGCTGGAATAACTATGAAGAAGGGTCTTGACCCGAAACATCACCCATTCCTTCTCTCCAGAGATGCAGCCTGTCCCGCTGAGTAACTCCAGCATTTTGTGTCTATCTTCGATTTAAACCAGCATCTGCAGTTCTTTACTACACTAAAGTGCAAAGTGTTCCTCGCCACTTTTGACTAATTAATTTTGTTGAAATGCCTTTTGTTACTGCAATATTTAACACATTCAATAATTTGGAATAAGGCACTTGGAACATGGTACCTTTCAGTAATTGAATCAACTCTCAAATTCTTGTGAAGACACAAGAGATTGCAGGTGCTGGAATCTTAAGCAAAACAAAGTGCTGGAGGAAATCAGCAGGCCAGGTAACATCTGTGGAGGAAAAAGGACAGACCTCATTTTAGGCCAGGAGTCTGAAAAAGGATGTTGAGCAGAAATGTTATCTCTCCATTTACCTCCACAGATGCTGCCTGACTTGCTAAGTTTATCAAATTCCTGAAGCTCTTTTGTTATGTTATTTGATAGCATTTAGTCTCGATAGACAATGGACAATAGGTACAGGAGTAGGCCATTCGGCACTTCGAGCCAGCACCACCATTCAATGGGATCATGGCTAATCATCCACAATCAGTACCCCGTTCCTGCCTTCTCCCCATATCCCCCGACTCTGCTATTTATAAGAGCCCTATCTAACTCTCACTTGAAAGTATCCAGAGAACAGGCCTCCGCCGCCCTCTGAGGCAGAGAATTTCACAGTCTCCAGTCAATTAATAAAAACCTCTAATTAATATACATTTTGTTTAAGTCTGGTTGATTTCATAACTAAGTGATTCAAGTAGTAATCCATCTAGAGTATGCATGCACGATTAAGTTGCAAGTACAATTGCACTTTACAATGTGATGCAATGAGCAGTGCTAAAAACATACACTTGAGATGTGTCGGATTTGAGCCATTTTGAAGTTTAGAGCACCAAACAAAAACTGTCTGATCGCTCATCCAAGTGCTCCTTCTCTATTTCTCTCACAATGAGTCACAACAATCCCTGAATATCAACATTTAGGTTCTTCAAAAAACTAATATGGGAAAATAATTTATTATTTCACCATATTATACTTTACCAGCCATTCCTTTCCTCGGTCATTATCATTCTATCGACCAGCCACTCTAATGTGACTGCATCCCATTCTGAGGCAGCTTCCTGGCTATAGCAATTAGATTTTTATGAAGTGGGACATTTGCATTACAGAGGCACAAGACTGTAGCACAAAATGATATACAAATGTATACATTCAATTATGAATGATTACAGACTAAGCAGGTTAAGAAGAGACCTTTTACTAGGCTGAATGGTATTCATCTGTGTATTAAAATTCAAAGATTACATTTGAATTTATAATGTAGTACAATTTGTCAAACCTGAAACAGGCAGTGCTAGATCATGAACATTTATAGATTATGATCTTTCAAAAGAACTCTTATTTGAAAGGAGCACAATACTTCCATCTGCACACTTTGTCATTTTGCATGTATGCATGATAAAACTTTGAAAATTACACCAATGTCAAAGCTGATAATCTCCCTGCATTTTCTCCAATATGGCCAATATACATTTAGCAGCAAACCAGTATAGGTGCACACCAGTGTTTCCCCTCAACCTTTGACTGGAGTTATGGTGCAAAACACAAGCATCGCTAGGGAAATTTCCAACACTTAAAATTGGATTGGGTGGGGGGTTGTGGGGGGGGGGGGGGTTCCTCCCATGGAATGCACTTATTAACAGTATTGTTAACAATATTGAAAATAAAATAGACTTGGATAGACTGGGTGAGTGGGCAAATGCATGGCAGATGCAGTATAATGTGAATAAGTGTGAGGTTATCCACTTTGGTGGCAAAAACAGGAAGGTAGACTATTATTTGAATGGTGACCGATTAGGAAAAGGGGAGATGCAGCGAGACCTGGGTGTCATGGTACACCAGTCATTGAAAGTAGGCATGCAGGTGCAGCAGGCTGTGAAAAAAGCAAATGGTATGTTGGCATTCATAGCAAAAGGATTTGAGTACAAGAGCAGGGAGGTTCTACTGCAGGGTGAGGTATTCCACACCAGGTCATCACAAATGGCCTCATTCTTCAGAGAACGGGGATTCCCCTCCCCCACTATTGATGAGGCTCGCACCAGGGTCTCCTCCATACCCCGCAACACTGCCCTCTCTCCCCATTCCCCCACTCGCAAACAGGGCAGTCCCCCCCTGGTCCTCACCTTTCACCCCACTAGCCGGCAAATACAACACATAGTCCTCCGCCAGTTTCGCCACCTCCAACGTGACCCCTCCACCCGCCACATCTTCCCATCTCCCCCCTGCCTTCCACAAAGACCACTCCCTCCGCAACTCCCTTGTCAATTCTTCCCTCCCCTCCCACTCTACCCCTTCCCCGGGCACTTTCCCTTGCAACCGCAAGAAATGCAACACTTGTCCCTTCACCTCCCCCCTCCACTCCTTTCAGGGACCCAAGCAGTCCTTCCAGGTCCGACAGAGGTTCACCTGCACCTCCTCCAACCTCATCTACTGCATCCGCTGCTCCAGATGCCAGATGATCTATATCGGTGAGACCAAGCGAAGGCTTGGCGATCGTTTCGCCGAACACCTCCGCTCGGTCCGCAAAAACCAACCCGACCTCCCGGTGGCTCAGCACTTCAACTCCCCCTCCCATTCCGCATCTGACCTCTCGGTCCTGGGCCTCCTCCACAGCCAGAGTGAGCAACACCGCAAGTTGGAGGAACAACACCTCATATTCCGCTTGGGGAGTCTGCATCCTCTGGGCTTGAACATTGAATTTTCTCAATTCTGTTAACCCTTGCTGTCTCCTCCCCTTCCCACCTCCCCCTCAGCCCTCGGGCCCTGGCATTCCCTCTATCTCTAACTCCCTCCCCCACCCTAGTCGCACTAGCTTCTCATTTTCACACCACAAACAGCTTACAATGGCTTGTTCCCTTTATCATCGATACTTTTTTGCATATCTTTCATTCATTGTTCTTTATCTCTCCACATCACCGTCTATATCTCTCGTTTCCCTGATCCCTGACCAGTCTGAAGAAGGGTCTCGACCCGAAACGTCACCTATCTCCTTCGCTCCTTAGATGCTGCTGCACCCGCTGAGTTTCTCCAGCTTTTTGTGTAACCCTCGATTCTCCAGCATCTGCAGTTCCTTCTTTAACACAGGTTCTACTGTAATTGTACAGGGTCTTGGTGAGGCCACACCTGGAGTTTTGCGTACAGTTTTGGTCTCCTAATCTGAGGAAAGATATTCTTGCCATAGAGGGAGTACATAGAAGGTTCACCAGACTGATTCCTGGGATGGCACGACTTCCATATGAAGAAAGATTGGATAGACTCGGCTTGTACTCGCTGGAATTTAGAACTTTGAGGGGTGATCTCATAGAGACTTACAAAATTCTTAAGGGGTTGGACAGGCTAGATGCAGGAAGATTGTTCCCGATGTTGGGGAAGTCCAGGACAAGGGGTCACAGTTTAAGGATAAGGGGGAAGTCTTTTAGGACCGAGATGAGAAAATCGTTTTTCACACAGAGAGTGGTGAATCTGTGGAATTCTCTGCCACAGAAGGTAATTGAGGCCAGTTTGTTGGCCATATTTAAGAGGGAGTTAGATGTGGCCCTTGTGGCTGAAGGGATCAGGGGGTAAGGAGAGAAGGCAGGTGCAGGATACTGAGTTGGATGATCAGCCATGATCATATTGAATGGCGGTGCAGGATCGAAGGGCCGAATGGCCTACTCCTGCACCTAATTTCTATGTTTCTATGTTTCTAAACAAGTAGTTTATCAGCATTTGGCAAAAAAGAAAATAGAGATCATCTGGGGCATATCATTTTTCAAAGCAGAAGAGCATTTGTGGACACTCATGCAATTTAGATTTCAGCATCGTTCACTGCTTTCCCTCGGCCCATCAAACCTACACCATTTGATCATGGCTGATCTATCTCTCCTAACCCAATTCTCCTGCCTTCTCTCCATAAACCCCCGACACCCATAATCAAGAATCTATCTATCTCTGCCTTAAAAATATCCATTGTCTTGGCCTCCACAGATTCACCACCCTCTGACTAAAGTAATTTATCCTCATCAACTTCCTAAAAGAACATCATTTAATTCTGAGGCTATGATCTCCAGTCCTAGACTCTCCCACTAGTGGAAACATCCTCTCCACCCATTATATCCAAGCCTTTCACTATTCTGTATGTTTCAATGAGGTCCTCTCCTCATTCTTCTAAACTCCAGTCCAGTGCCTACAAATGCTCATCATAGGTTAACCTATTCATTCCTGTGATCATTATTATAAATCTCTTCTGGGTCCTCTCCGGAGCCAGCACATCCTCCCTCAGATATGGTGCCCAATATTCCAAATGCGGCTTTCCCAGTACCTTTTTGAGCCTCAGCATTATATATTTTTTTTATACAAGCCCTCTTGGGATATATGCTAGCATTGAGTTTGCTTTCTTTACTACCAATTCGACTTGCAGATTAACGTTTTGGGAATCCTGCACCAGCACTCCCAAGTCCCTTTGCAGCTCAGATTTCTGGATTCTCTCCCCATTTACAAAAATAGTCTATGCCTTTATTCCTACTACCAAAATACATGACTCCACACTTTGCTACACTTGTATTCCATCTGCGACTTCACTGCCCATTTTAATTCGGAGTCACGTGAGTGATTCCGTGAAGAACCCCGTCTAGGCCGCATGCGCGTCAGTACGTCAGCCGCACTGGCGCAAGCACCAGACTGGTAGGACAGAGTTCCTGCCAGCGGTAAGTTAAACCTAGAGGTAAGTTCGTTTTTACTTACCAGGGGTTTTTTCAGGCAGGAGCCTCTCTTCACAGAGGTTTTCTGCCAGTTTCACAGCCTGACGAGTGTATCGGTTATGGACTATGGGGAAACCCAGTCCGACCGCAGAAGCGGATAACCGTAAAAAAGATCGGGTTGCGAGATAAGGAGCCGCTAACAAGGCAGTCAGCGGCTCCCAGCCTGCGGGGATGCCATGGAGCGGCAAAGAAATAACGCCAGAGTCACTGACAGTACGGTCAGTGGCTCACAGACGTTGGTCCCCAGGCAAGGAATAAAATTGGACTCATTCAGCCCTATTTGGACTCAGATGAGTCGGGCTACAAAGGGTTTCTCTTAATAATAAAATTTATGTATGTTATATTGTTTTTCTTAAAGTTAAAAGCTAAAGGCAAAGTTAAAGTCATAAAAAGATATTGTCATATGTCTCTGACAATGTAATCCTTGTTGTTTAGCACAAGTTGCTGTGAATTGTTTTAACCCTTCACAGGAAAAGCTGCACACTAAAAATTTTGATTTAGTGAGCTTACACTGTAATAACGTGGGCCTATGGGAACAGGCCGCACCAGCAGCGCCTGACAGGGCTGCTTCATGTATGAAAGTGCTGGCCTATGGGAGAGCTGTGCCAGCAGCGCCTGATGCAGGGCTGTTTCATTTGTGACATTACCGGCCTACTAGAGAGCCGTGCTAGCAGCGCCTGGTACAGGGCTGTTTCATGTCAAAAAGTACCGGTCTTTACGAAAGGCGGCGCCAGCAATGCCTAGGACAGGGTTGCTCAAGTTCACACATAAATCTGCTATGCGCACGGAGTCGGGAGATGATTCTCCACCGGGGCTGGATAGCAAGGCCCACGGAATCGGGGGATGATTCCTCACCGGGGCTGGATAGTGCGTTTGAAACGACTATCGCAAATATAGCAACTGTTGCACACAGTGTTACAGCAGGGCACACGCCAACAGGAGGAGTGTCAGCGCCATCCTGAACAAAAAAGGCGGCAGCAGTAGCTAGTAGAGAACTGTTTGACAGTACCTTCATAGATGGGGATTAGTTTGGACACCGACTCTGATGGCAGGGTGAGGCAGAAGTTCCACCTCCGCAGGCCGCACCAGCAGCTCCAGTTACAGAGCTGCTACAGGTCTCCCTCTTGGAGGCAGAGACCAAGATGGGTCAGTATCCTGCTGACGCTGAGTCTCAGGATATGGCCGTGGGGCATACCTCAAGGGATGAAGGGCACGTGTCAGAGGTACCTTTTTTCCTGACAACAAAGTTGCCATCCCAGCAGAATATTCTATTTGGGTATAGGTCCAATGGGTTCTTATCAGTATAGGTATCCTGCCGCAGCGCCTGTTTAGGGCTGCCTACGAATCACCCTCTCTGAGGAGGGAAGAGCAAAAGGTCAAGATATAACTGACTCCAGGCTCTAAAGAAGTCAATAGAACATACTAAAGCACATATGTGCCGGCAGTGAACAGCGCCAACAGGGGGATGTGAGAGCCAGCCGCCGAATCTGTTATTCAGGTAAGGCCTATTCAACAGGGGAAGAAAACCTGGCAGACGAATCAATTAGGCCAACGGCGGGGAAAAGTTATCGTTTCAGAATGCACCCCCGGCGCTCATCGGCAGTAAGCGGTTCACTGGAGCTGGGGGCAGCATGATAGCTCAGAAATTCCATGCACTTTACCAACCCTACTCAACAAAATGGGTCTAGCACTTCCAAAATATGGGTAGTGCACTGTTCACAAGTTGTAATATTTACATTTGTTTTGTACAACACACAAAGGATAAAAATATCTGGTTGAGGCACAGTCGTAGCATTCCAAGCAAGTTTGGATTATGGTCAGGGTTATTTTTTTAATGTGAAGGTTCGAAAATTGATCAAATGTTCTCATGCAAACCACCCATGGAATAAGGCAGGAGTGGCATGTTATTATGAAGAATGGAGAGTGTCGGACATATGAACTTTCTGAAAATGAAAACTTCTTTTTCCTGACTAACAACAGATTCATAAGGGTCAAAGATCCATGCTACGCAAATCCCATTACAGAGGTTATCAAAGCAATATAACTGTACTAATAACAGTAAAGCACTGTGGAATGGGATAAACTGTTTGTTCGTCATTGGGATTTATCTTTAATTATTAATTAGCCTTGACTCCGCCCTGTGGCAAGAGATTGGAGTTAATAGCAACCTGTTATAAAACTGACTTTTATTTTCACCAAGAGTAATTGGCAATATAGTAGCTGTGATTCAGCTGAGCAAATCAAGGGACTGATATTGTGTAAGTAGCAACCTCTCAAAGGACAATTAGACCATTGTTAACAACCTTATGCTGTTGTCAGCTGAAGCTACCTCAGTCACAATGATGAAAAAACAGTATTCAGCATGGCTGAACATGACAATAAACTCATTTGAACTTATCCTGTAATAATTACCTAATCTCCTTTGCCACTGGTGTATCATTCAGTTCAGATCGATGACAATACCGAATAGGTGTTGGATCTCAAAGTATTATGAAAGTATGGTTCAATACTACATCGAATATCGACATGTTGGTGCATGTTTATTCACTGATTGCAAAAATATGTGGCTCAACAGTGCGGAGAAATACATAATCGCTACAAAAGGAGGAATGTTCTTTTATGTCTTCCTCCATTTTTTGCCACATTAGCCAGGTCTTAAAACAGTCAGGCATAATGGCACAACGGTATACGGTTATTCCAAAAAACAAAAACTTGCTTACACATTATTGACTTACACTTTTGAATGGATTGACTTACGCCTCAGGTTGTCACATCAAGCCATGAATGTGCTCACTGCAGAGTGCAGGGATAGCACCCAAAAAAGCAGTACATTCCTATTGAGGGGATCAGAAGTGATTTTATTTAAATGTTAATGTTACATTGAATACGGTACAGATTACTGACATTTCCATTCTTAAATGGTATTTGAAAATAATTTCAGTTATAGAGACACTACAGCTGCAACAAAAGGGAACTACTCTGTCGGGTTCAACCCTGATATAGAGTTGTTAAAAAGATCTTGACACAAGTTCTCCCACTACAAGATTATGCAGTTGGTTATTGAAAATGTGTGAACATTACTTCACCAAGGGGTTCCAGCTACATCCTTAGTTATGACACTAATATCAGCACAACGACGGCAAACATTGCAAATGCTGTGGCTAGATAGGATGGAATTGGCTGCAGGTGCCATTACATTTTACATTCTGGTCTACACAAGCAGAGCAGACCAGGAGTGGCATGATTTAAGATCATTTTTCAGATACCCCACGGTCTCATGTCTATGTTATCAAGGCCACCAGAATCCTAAGAAGTGTGGAATCAGCCTTGGTTATTAACCAACAAACAACTACACAAAGGAAGGTCGGTTCAGACTATTTCAAGGTGGCTGCAGCAGGTTCTGGGTTATGCAGGTTAACACTGACGATTGTATATCTCATTCCACCAGGTCAGCATCAACGTCAGCGGCCAGGGCAATGGACATGCCCATCGACCATATCCTCGCGACCGCAGGATGGTCAACTAAATTGTTTTAAAAAAAATGTCCATAGGCCGGTTGCTGACCCGGGGTTTTGCCCATTCTGTTTGCGTCCACTTTAGCCTCCCCTGAGTTACAGGGGTTGCTATTGATTTCTTTATTAACGTAAACCATTAATACATGTGAATCAATATCATGCTAATGCATTTTGATTATTCACTCATCCTGAGTCAATCGATGCAGTGAGACGCCGAGATTTCGATATGCGGCATGAAATCACAAAGCTTCGAAGTCTTCATGGAATCACTCACGTGACTCTGAAGTAAAATAGTAAGATTAAATGAGAACTTACCAGTTTGAAATTTGATCTTGATTTTATGAGGTATTACGTTGGTGATTACGTGCCCGCCACGCCCAACCCTCTCTCGTAAAGATCATCTGGTAGTTCTCGAGTCACGCATCTTACAATATCACTTCGGTGATTGTTATTTGTGATTTCATACCGCTGCTTTGAAGATTGTCGTGCATGTGGCCTACACGGGGTTCTTCACGTAATCACCAACGTAACTCTTCATAAAATCAAGATCAAACTTCAAACTGGTAAGTTCTCATTTAATCTTACTATTCTCCCAACCTGTCCAAGCCCTTCTGTAGAGTCCCTGCTGATCTGGACTGCCCCAACATCGGGAACAATCTTCCTGCATCTAGCCTGTTCAACCCCTTAAGAATTTTATAAGTTTCTATCAGATCCCCCCTCAATCTTCTAAATTTTAATGAGTACAAGCCGAGTCTATCCAGTCTTTCTTCATATGAAAGTCCTGACATCCAAGGAATCAGTCTGGTGACCCTTCTCTGTACTCCCATTGTACCATTTCATTTGACCATGTTTTTATTTTGAATTAGATTTGTATGAATTTTCAATAAACAAGTACAGAACTAGGAGAATTAAGGGCCTGTCCCACTTGGGCGACCTAATCCGTGGGTTCTGGCGAGTTTGCCCTCGACTCATACTCGCAGCATTGTCGACACGAGGTCGTAGGAGGTCTTACTCAGTAACTCTCCTTCATGCTCGTGAGTGGTCTCCGCGTACTCGGGGCCTCAGCTAGGTCAATGTTAAAAAATGCCCGCGAGTAAAAAAAGGTCGCCATGGAAAAAATATATACTTTTTTTACTCGTAGTTGTAGTAGGTCGTAGTCAGGTCGTAGTAGATCGGCATGTTAGTCGTAGGTAATCGAGGGTAGTCAAAGGTAGTCAAAGGTAGTCGTAGATAGTCTTCAGTATAGTTGAACGAAGGTCGAAGGGAGGTTGAAGGAGATCGAAGGAGGTCGTCTTCACTCTCCACGTTTCGGTATCCAATTTTCCCGAAGTTAGTCGTAGCAAGTCATAGCTAGTCGAAGCTGGTCTTCATCATAGTCGAAGGAGGTCTTCTACATCGTTGAAGGAGGTCTTCAACATGTCATTTTTTCAAACTCTTCTAAACTCGCCAATTGGTTCGCCCAAGTGGGACTGCCCCTTTAGTACATCAGCCTCTCAAGCCCATTCGAGAATAGAATAAGTTGATAGTTGATCTGATTCCAACCTTAAATTTGAATTACTGGTTGCCCATAATAATACATTATTCCCCCCCCCTCTCCATACCCCCAACCTCAGGTACCAATAATGTATCTACCTCTGGCTTACTTTTAAATAAAGACACATGTTCTAGATTTTCCCCACAAGAAAATACATCCCTATACGCGTTACTGGATTTGATATGTTTCAATTAGGTAACATTAAAGAAAATACTAGTCTGTCCAACATCTTCTTTCAAGCCAACCCATCCATTCTAGGCATTAGTCTAGTGAACCTCCTCCAAACCAATTTCAAACACATCAACATCCTTCCTTAATTACTAAGGTCAATATTCTGCACTGTCCTCCTAATGCACTCTCATATCTGCCCAACATAATGGAAGCATAATATCACTACTTTTACATTTCCCTCATAAATGGCCACACTGTCAGCTTTTGCAATTAGTTGATCAGCATGCATCTTTTGTAAATCATGCCTTAGGGCACCCTGAACACACTGTATTTCACACTTCTACCAACTTTCCCCATTTAAATAATATGGTGTTATTCAAATTTTCCCACACTTTGCGTTATTTCCCAGATGTTTGCTAACTCAGTGGTGCCATTAGCAGTGCTATTGCCTCATAGTTCCAGCAATCCAGGTTATATTCAGAAATCCAATTGGAGCCAGGAACTAATCCGTACCCCTTCCAGAGTGACTGGAAGTTCCTCCCTCCTAATTCCCAATTTATAGCCATTTCTGGAATGTTACAATTGCTTTCTACAGTGATGTCTGATGAAAAATATCTGTTAATGCATCTGCCATTTCCTCCTTTTTCAACAAACAATGTGTAATAAGAGTTTAGTTTAGTTTAAATTGCATGGAACAGGGCCTTCGGCCCACTGGGTTCACGTTCCCCGCATATTAATACTATCCTACACACACATTAAGGACAATTTTTACATTTAACAAGCCAATTTACCTACATACCTACATCTTTAGAGTGTGGGTGGAAACTGAAGATCTGGGAGAAAACCCACGCAGTCACAGGGAGAACGTGCAAATTCTATACAGACAGCGGCCGTAGTCGGGATTGAACCCGGGTCTCTGGCGCTGCAAGGCAGCGACTCTACCGCTGCGCCACTGTGCCGCCCCAAGAGCTTGTTAAAAAGCTGCAATCCATGCAAAGTAAGCACGAGGCAAGCTATCCTAACAGGTATTGATCCTTAGATTTTGTGATTCTCTTGGAACAGCTAAAATGTGGAACTTTGGAACTACCAGTTGGAATGGTGGCGGAATTTAGGTACAGGTCATTTGCTTCACATTTTTTGTTTTTGAGGCCTTATTTATCCCTTAATATATTATGTTATTGAAGAGTACAGCTCAGGAACAGGCCTTTCAGTCCATAATATCCGTGATTAATGCTTTACAATTGGATTGATTTATTCATGGTTTAGTACATACTAGACTAAGTGGGACCCGTTAGGTCCCAGCTTCACACAGAAGAGCTGGTCCCCCAACACAATATTCCACCTCTCCACCAATTCCAATATTGCTGTCCAGTGGGGGGGGGGGGGCTTTCTGGAGCGCTAACATGGGTTTTGTGGGCTGAAGGGACTGGTTTCCAGAGGGCTAGTATGGAAATTGTGGGCCAAATGGTTTCTTGGGCTGGCAGCTCAGTCACTGAGGCATGGCAGCTCAGCCACTCAGGCCTGGCAGGCTGGCAGCTCAGAAACTCAGGCCCGGTGGGCTGGCAGCTCAGAAACTGACAGAAATTCTGCTGAAAACAGGTGACAGACTCTGTGAGAGAGAAGGGGGAGATGGTGAAGAATCAATTTTAGACATTTTTGTCTTTTTTTACAGATCACAGCAATGAAGGAGGAAAGTCTCCTTATGTGGATCTCAGAAGCGCTAGTATGGGTGTTGTGGGCTGAAGGGTCTGGTTTCCAGAGGGCTAGTATGGACTGTGGACTGAATGGATTCTTGGACTTGCAGGTCAGCGAGTCATGGCTGGTGGGCTGGCAGTTCACTAAATCATGGCTGGTGGGCTGGCACTTTAGTCACTTACAGGTGGTGTGGTGGAGTTCACTCAGTTACCCCTCCTCCCTTCACCCCCCAATTCTGCTCCTTGCCATTCCCCTCCCCCCCACGCATTCAGTCCATCTCTCCTCAACCTACCCCCCACGCATTCAGTCCAGCTCCCCTCAACCTCCCCCCCATGCACTCTTAGTGGCTCTCCGACAGCACAGCCATTCTTGCCTATTAGGTACCCATTGTGATGAAGAACAAGCAGACATGGCATGTGAAAAAAGGATTTATTAAAGTTTAAAATGTGAATGAGTCTTAAAACATTGCAAGTCCAACCTCACAGCACTCCAAGCAGAGTGGAGGCAGCAAGTCCAACCTCACAACAAGCAGAGTGCAGGCAGCAAATCCAACCTCACAGCACTCCAAGCAGGGTCCGGCCAGCAAGTCCAACCCCACAGCACTCCAACAAACACACACTCGCACAAAAAGACACACACATACACACTCACAAACACACACAAAGACACGCACACATACACACAAACACAAAGACACACATAAACACACAAACACAAACACAAAGACACACACAAACACACAGCACCAATACTAAAATGCCAAGTAACTTCAGAACGTGGTAAGCATACTGAATCCTGTTACTAACCATATACTCTGTGCAAGTCGTTTGAAAATAAGAATACAGGTGTGTCTAAACCAAATGATTCAAATGTTTAAAGCCATTTTTATTCTGAAACACTCCTCTAGAGCTGCTGCTACTGCAAAAACATGCATTAAATAACTTTCAACAAACACACACACACTCAACATATAGATGGCAGTCAGCTCTCTTGAATTACTCAAACGGTTCAGGGCGGCGTCTCCATTTTGGGCCTTCCTCACTCAGTGCCACCTCTCCACTAAGCGGAAGTCACGGAATGAGCGGCAATTTTGCATTAAACGCACTGCTGATATAATAAAACGTTTATTCACGTTTTTTTCCTTCCGAAAACTGTTGCACAGCAAACCACATATAAAATGCAAGCTACATTTAAAAAACAAAACACATTTTACAATAAAGGCACACTTTTCAATTAGCGCCACAGTCAAAAGGCACATAAAACATTTATTCCTTCCAAACACTGTTCCAAATAAACCACAAAAAAGCACATAAAATCACATTCACAGTTTAGTATTCATGTGTTCAGTGTTCAGTTTATTCACAGGTCAGACTGAGAGCCGTGACCTCTCCCTCCCTCATCTTGCAGCGACTGCGACACGTCCACACTTACGGGTTTTATAGTCCCGCCCCTCCCACGGGAAGGGGTGTGACCTTTGTGGCGTGATTGACACGAGAGAATCTCAACATTTAATAAACATTAATAAGTCTTTTATTTTTAATCGATGGGAGAATCCTCTGGCCCTGACAGCTGGAGGTGGACTGAGTAAGATGGCCAAAAATCACAGCCATAAGTGGTAGCAATTTTTCTAAAAAATTATTAAACAAACACAATAGTATTCATGTAATTGCACTCTCCAAAGTACACTGCAAGACTCTTGACGTGTGCATTTATAAAATCATCCACCACTGACAGATACAAATTGCCGAGAAAGGTTCCCTACCTTACAGCACTGCCAACCATCCATCACTGTAGCGGGAAGTCTGGTCTTGAAGCAGAGTTGCCAACATTGCAGGGAAATTCCAACCTATTAATACACCAAGCTGTTAAGCAGAGCTTTAACTTGCTACTATGATGACACAAGTCATTGTCAGACATTATACTCAAGATGAGAACAGAAATTCTGACTTTTAATTCAAATACAGTCTAACCTTACTCCCTGCTAATTAGTCTCCAACAGAATAACATACAGGGTTATAACAAGAACAGGGGTAAAATGTATTTGGAATACATTTTTTAAAGTGTACTGGTGTTCCCCAGTGAGAAGGGAATATTAGTTATTTCTGTTTATATATTTGAGTTGACCCAAAACAAGTTCACTGGGTAGAAAAATTCTGACAGATGTCAACTCTTTTTTTAAAAAATCCTTACTTTCAATACTGAATGATTTTCCTCCTCCATCTTCCCCAGTTTTTAAGTATCAAATCAGTCTATTGGGTTTGATAATTATGCAGTTCGGATACTGCATTTAATGACCTACCTCTCAAAGTCACCCCATTAGTTCATACGCTTCCTACTTCAACTGAGAATGAAACGAATAATTATCCAATTATATTTATATGGACTGTTAGGAGTATTGTTCTATGGACTGTTAGGATAACATCATTGTTCAACCTCGATGGTGGCGCAGCAGTAGAGTTGCTGCCTTACAGCGCCAGAGACCCGGGTTCGATGTGGACCTCCTGGTGTTGCCTGTACGGAGTTTGTACGTTCTCCCTGTGTGTCCTCCCACACTCTAAAGACGTACAGGTTTGCCGGTTAATAGGCTTAGTTTAAATGTAAATTGTCCCTCGTGTGTTGCATAGGGCTAATGTGCAGGGATCTCTGGCCGGTGCGGATATAGTTGGGTCGAAGGGCATGCTTCCGTGCTGTATCACTAAACTAAACTCCTATATTTTTATAATTGATAATATTAAAAGTGAAAAATTATACACAATGTGCAACACATTATTAGGCCTTTTCCTCCAGCTGGTCAACTATTTATCCATCTTAGTAGTGGAGGTAGCAAGTCCAACCTCACAGCACTCCAAGCAGAGTGGAGGCAGCAAGATGAATATATATGTCACTCAAGTACTCTAGATTTGTACCAAGTTCCATACTTAAAACATGTCATTGGGTATTAAAAAGGTTTCCACTGGAAGTTTTAATCTTGCCATTTACTTAAGTCACAACCTGTTGTCCCCATTCACAGCACAGATCTTGCCCTCGAGTCAGGGAGCAAGGTTTCAATAGCAACTGGTCAGCAAACTGTACAGTACCTTGCCTGTTCCCAGAAAGCTACTGTCAGGCTTTGATGGGAGACAAAGATGGGACAAGCTTTGTCTTCTGGCAAGGTTGCAGGATTGTATCTCTGACATTCAAACATAGTAAAATTGAAGTTATTCATCATTAAAGTTAGTGTGGGAGCCATTCATGCTTAGGCTAGTTACAGTTAGCATATTATATTATTTTGTCTAGATATTTCTCGCATTATTATTTTGAGCACTTGGGGGTGGGCATTTGATACGTAGATGGGTATGACATATATGATAGAGGGAGAGGGACTGACACGTCTTAAAGGGGTAGTGAGCCAGTATGTCTAAGGCTCAGCCACAAGATGGAGATGTGGAACAGCATTTTGGAAAAGAAAGAAGAACCATTAAACTCACCGACAAAGGCCAGGTATTGTTCCTGGAAAGATGTCAGAAGTCAATTGACACAATATGCAAACAAGCTGACGAGTAAATTGAAAAGCTGAAGAAGCTCATGAAATCAGATGAAAATGCAAAGGAAGTGTAATCTAATCTGGTTCAATTAACCGAGCTCTGCTATGAAGTCAGAAAATACCATGAGTCATTGTTGGAAGTACCAATGCCTAAAAGGGAGCTTGAAAGGCAAAATCAGTGGTTTCAAGAAAAAATTGACTTTTAATAGTTTTAAACGTGATGTAGAAAGCTGGTTATCTGAAGTTGGACAGCAAACTATAGTTGAAAGTGCCATACAACAAAGTGTTGTGGAATCACAAATTGGACCTAAAAATAGTATTTAAAATGTCTCAAAACGAAGATCGAGCCACAAATCTGGTTCTGCATCATGTGCATCTTCAAGGGTCTCTGCTCGTATTGAAGTTCAGGCAGATAGGGCTGTTCTCTTGGAACGGGTGGCCGCCAAGAGGAAAAAGCACAAGCTTGAGGCATAAAAGGTGCAATGGAAAAGATAGACTGTGCCGGCAGCAACCAATACCAAGCTTGAGCTTGAAGCACGAGAAGAACAATTGAAAAGAGAGGCACGAGAAATACAATTGAAAATTGAGACAGCCCTGGCAGCAACCCATGCCAAGCTTGAGCTTGAGGCACAAGAGAAATATTTTAAAAGAGAGATGGAACTGTTGGAACTAGAGACGGAGCTGGTGACAATCGATGCAAGGTTTAATGCACTTGATGCCGGGGTCAAGAAGCAGCTCTAGAGTAACTCATGGGAGGAGCTCTTTAGTGAGAAAAGGAGCTGCTAAATTAGCTACATTAAATATACAGGCAGATACATATTTACCTGATCATGTGCAACAGGTTGTTAGACCAAAACAAACAGTTCTCAGACCACCTGTTAGAGCTCATATGAGCAGGGGTATGCAGGGTCATGTTAGTATTACCCTCCCTGCATAGAATGATGGAAACCAATGTGATATCTGGAAATTAATGAAGAAGTAGAATGAGATTACTACTCTTCACATCATCATCATCATCATCATTGAAAACTTCAACGTGCTTTACAATGCTACGATAGTGATCGCAACTTCTACTGAAGTGCAGATGGCCATTGGCTCGCTAGGAGTTCTTCCACCCTTTGACAGGTCTTGTTTTTGGTCCTGCTGGGGGTCCACCGACCCTCCTTACCTGGCAAACCAGGTGAGGGAGATGATTTAGTCGCCGACTATCCGACCATGGAGCAGGTAGCACGGGATTACATGGTCCCCGTGGCGGGGGGAACTCCCCCCGACCCGGCTCAAAAAAGATCTCTCTTCTACTTTACCTCCAAGAAACGTTCCTGTTTATCATGGTGACCCTTTGCAGTATGAAGTTTTCATTATGGCATTTGACAAAGGAGTGGAAAGAAAAACTACTGATAAGAGTGATTGCTTGCATTTTCTGAAGCAATATACAAGAGGGTATCCAAAGGAGCTAGTACACAGTTGTCAACATTTGCCTCCAGCCGAGGGCTATCAAAAGGCAAAAACTCTGCTTAAAGAATACTTTGCTAATGAACATAAGATTGCCAAATGCATACATGACCAAGGCTTTTGCTTGATCAGTGATCAAGCCAGAGGATGTGAAGGCATTGCATGCATGCTCGCTGTTTCTTGGAGGTCATTGTAATGCTATGGAACATCTCACCTATATGGAGGAAACGGGTCCGCCGACCCTCGACACTCCACCGCCCTTCAGCAGCCGCCTCATCTGCAAACTGAACTCTGCAGCGGGCCTGAAGCCTCCACGTTGCTGATTCCCACTCCTCTGGTTTTGACGGCACTGGGTCCTAGTGCCCGTCTCCCCAACCCTGGTAAACTCAGTGGCTATTCCACTGGGTCTTCCCCATCCCCCTCCAACTATGTGACCCCTACTCTTCCCTACCCACACCACAGCCCTCATACCCCCGCACCCCCTGACCACCCCCCACCGCACATCGTTTCGTCCTCAGTCCACTCACCTGCCTTCCTCCGGCCCCAACCCACATCCCTGCTGTGTGCTCACCATCATCCCGGACCTCCCCCTCTCCGACACCGAACGGTCGGTCCTCAGGAGAGGTCTCACCTTTGTCCCCCTCCGTCCCCACCTCAAAGAGTTCTGCACCCACCATGACTTGGAGCTCTTCTACCGTCGCCTCCGCCTCATAGCATTCTTCCACGGGAAGGAGTCTTCGCCCCACATTGATGATCCCATTTCCCGTCTCCAACGTACCCCCTCCTCGTGGACCCCTCCTCGTGGCCCTCCGGCTTTAGAACTCTTTATCCAAAACTGCCGTCGCGACATCAACCCTCTCAACTTCTCCACTCCCCTGTCTCACTCCAATCTCTCCCCCCCCCCCCCGAACGTACTGCCATCGACTCACTCCACAACAACCCAGACTGGGTTATCAAACCCGCCGACAAGGGAGGTGCCGTGGTAGTCTGACCCGTCGATCTCTACAAAGCTGAGGCCACGCGCCAACTCTCGGACACCTCCTCCTAGTTACCCCTGGACCATGACCCCACTGACGAGCACCAGGCCACCATCTCTAGCACCATCACCGTCACCGCTCCCTGCCCCTTCGAGCCTCCAACCTCATCGTTCCCCAGCCCCGCACGGCCCGATTTTACCTTCTCCCCAAAATCCACAAACCCGACTGCCCCATTGTCTCTGCCTGTTCGTGCCCCACCAAACACATTTCTACATACCTTGACTCCATCCTACCCCCTTGGTTAAATCCCTCCCCACCTATGTTCAAGACACCTCAGACACTCTCCGTTGTCTCCGCGCATTCCATTCTCCAGGCCCCCATCCTCTCATCTTCACCATGGATGTCCAATCCTTCTACACCTCTATCCCCCACCAGGACGGTCTCACAGCCCTCCGGTTCTTCCTCGACTGGAGGAGCAACCCATACCCATCCACTGATACTCTCCTCCACCTAGCGGAGTTGGTCCTTACTCTCAATAACTTCTCTTTTGACAAAATACAAGGCGTAGCTATGGGCACACGCATGGGCCCCAGCTACGCCGGCCTCTTTATCGGGTACATAGAAACATAGAAATTAGGTGCAGGAACAGGCCATTCGGCCCTTCGAGCCTGCATCGCCATTCAATATGATCATGGCTGATCATCCAACTCAGTATCCTGTACCTGCCTGCTCTCCATACCCCCTGATCCCTTCAGCCACAATGGTCGAACAATCCTTGTTCGTGGCGTACCAGGGCCCCATCCCCGACCTCTACCTCCGTTACATCGACGACTGCTTTGGTATCACCTCCTGCACCCACACACAACTGACTGACTTCATCCGTTTCACCACCAACTTCCATTCGGCACTCAAATACACCTGGACCATTTCCGACACTTCCCTACCATTCCTTGACCTCACCATCTCCATCGCAGGGGATAGACTTCTGACCGACATCCACTATAAATCCACCGACTCCCACGGCTACCTGGACTACTCTTCCTCCCACCCTGCTTCCTGTAAGGACTCCATCCCCCATTCCCAATTCCTCTGTCTACGCCACATCTGCTCCCAGGATGAGGTGTTCCACACAAGGGCATCACAAATGTCCTCATTCTTCAGAGAACGGGGATTCCCCTCCCCCACTATAGAGGAGGCTCACACCAGGGTCTCCTCCGTGCCCCGTAACACTGCCCTCTCTCCCCATCCCCCAACTCGCAACAAGGGCAGAGTCCCCCCGGTCCTCACCATTCATCCCACCACCCCATGAGCAGTAAGAGATGGATCAAGGGACCAGAGTAAGCCAGACAGAGAGTGGCCAAAGTTTAACTTGGAATATGCAACCTCTGCTAATGATCTGGAAATCAAGCAAGACATCACAGTGAACGTCATTGTCAACGTTCAATTGGACGCAACAAACTTTCTAATTACCTATTTCTCATCAGGGAGGAACCTGAAGACTGCAGTAGCTTGGCTTCTTAAAGTAGGGACAATACTCTTGCTGTTTATTTGAAAAAGAAAGGAGATTGCTATGAATAGTTATGAAGATCCTGGGAAACTAAAGGAAAAGGTTGATAAAGAGATGCAAGACTTTAAATCATCACTCGTGGGCATTGTTTATGTCCTGAAGATCTTAAAACAGAAAATGTGGTTATCTCTATCTGTCAAAGACAAAGATACAAAGAAGAACTATCAACATAAGAAGCTGGTAAACATGGAGTCAAAAGAAGTAGCTATTTGTACAAGCTAGATCTTAGAATGGACCTAAGAGTAAATGGTCGCCTGCATAGACTAGCGATGCCTGAAGAGGCTAAACATCCTATTATCCTCTCGAAGGACCTTCACATACCAACACTACTGTTATGACATATCTATGAACAACTCGGACATGGAGGAAGAAATCATATGCTGTCTCCAATCCGTAAAAGATACTGGATTATCAAAGCTAACTCCGCTACAAGAAAGATCATAACAGAATGTGTTATGTGTAGACGATAGCGGGGAACAGTTGGAGAACACAACATGGCAGACTTGCCTCGGGAGAGAATATTAACTGACAAGCCTCCATTTACAGATGGAGTAGTAGATTACTTTGGTCCTATAGAAATCAAGAGCGGACGAAGTCTAGTTAAAAGGTATGGTGTAATCTTCACCTGTGAGCAGGGCAGTACATCTTGAAGTTGCATCTGCACTTGACACAGCCTCCTGCATTCATGCAGTACGAAGATTCATCTGCCGACAAGGTCAAGTTTCATCTTTAAGATCAGACAATGCCACAAATTTTATTGGAACGGAAAGTGAATTGATTGAATCAGAACAAGATCCAAAATGTCATGCTTCAGCAAGGGATAAGGTGGATCTTTAATCCCCTAGCAGTAGCAGTATCCCATCACGGCGGTGTTTGGGAACGATTGATCCGCATGGTTCAAAATGTGCTGTGCTCTGTTCTTAAACAACAAGTTCTGAACGATAAAGAATTGCAAACTTTATTTCGTGAAGTTGAAGCAATTTTAAATTGACCCATTACCAAGAATTCTGATGATCCAGGGGACTTGGTAGCACTTGCACCTAGTCATCTTCTTCTTTTGAAGACCAAGCCAATACTCCCATCTGGACTTTGTGAAGGAAGACCTGTACATTAAACGCAGATGGAGACAGGTGCAATATAAGGCAGACTTTTTTTTGGAAACGATGGACACAAGAATACTTGCCTCTAATCCAAGAACAACAATGATGGTCAAGGGTAAGAAGAAGCTTTATTCCAAGTGACATCATTTTGGTGGTTGATTCTACTGCACCACGAGGCAGAATATTGGAGATCATACCAGATGCACAAGATGTTGTGCATGCAGTACGACTTCAGACTATGAACAACATCTTGGTAAGATCAATAACTAAGATATATCTGCTCCAAGAAGCCGAAGAAGAAGATTGAAGGGATTAAAAGTAATGTTAGCAAATTTGCAGATGACACAAAGCTGGGTGGCAGCGTGAACTGTGAGGAGGATGCTATGAGGATGCAGGGTGACTTGGACAGGTTGGGTGAGTGGGCAGATGCAGTATAATGTGGATAGATATGAGGTTATCCACTTTGGCGGCAAAAAACAGGAAGGCAGATCCGTATCGTGTCAAGTTGGGAAAAGGGGAAGTACAATGAGATCTTTGGATCCTTGTTCATCAGTCACTGAAAATAAGCATGCAGGTACAGCAGGCAGTGAAGAAAGCGAATGGCATGTTGGCCTTCATAACAAGAGGATTTGAGTATAGGAGCAAAGAGGTCCTTCTGCGGTTGTATAGGGCCCTAGTGAGACCACACCTGGAGTATTGTGTGCAGTTATGGTCCCTTAATTTGAAGGAATTATTGAAGGAATGCAATGTAGGTTCACGAGGTTAATTCCCGGTATGGCGGGACTGTCATATGTTGATAGAATAGAGCGGCTGGGCTTGTTTCCTCTGGAATTTAAGATGAGTGGGGATCCTATTGAAACATATAAGACTATTAAGGGTTTGGACACGCTAGACGCAGGAAACATGTTCCCGATGTTGGGGGAGTCCAGAACCAGAGGCGACAGTTTAAGAATAAGGGGTAAGCCATTTAGAACGGAGATGAGGAAAAACTTTTTCACACAGAGGGTTGTGAATCTGTGGAATTCTCTGCCTCAGTAAGGCAGTGGAGGCCAATTCTCTGTATGCTTTCAAGAGAGAGTTGGATGGAGGCTCTTAAAGGTAGCAGAGTCAAGGGATTATGGGGAAAAGACAGGACTGGGGTACTGAGTGTGGATGATCAGCCATGATCACAGTGAATGGCGGTGCTGGCTCAAAGGGCTGAATGGCCTACTCCAGCATCTATTGTTTATTAGAGCCACACTAAAGAAGTTTGAATGTCAACATATAGTGCACACCTTTTGTTTTTGATAATAGGTTAAGCTTTTTTAGCTCATTTTAATGTTTATTGATAATTGTTTCGTTATTTGAAGAGAAAACGGGATCTGGAGAGAAAACAGTTCTTGCCAAATAGTAAGAATGGAAGGTTACAATTTGTATAAGAACAAAGGGGATCTGGTATATTCATTTTTTTTGTTTGCAAAACTATTTCAATAAAGAACCGATTACAACTTCGGGAAGGCTCAACAGTTGGTTCTGGCATCCTAGAACAATCCCTTCAATACCTGCTCTCACAATCTATGCTACCAGTATTCACTAAATAAAGGAGTCTGCAGCCAATTAGCTCACTCTAACAAATGTTAAACACCTGCATCCTATCTTCCACTCATCCAAGCCCATCAATAAGCTTGTATCATCACAAATATCATCCCTGCATAAGACTGGGATACACTTACACAGACTACAATTACAAAGAAAAACACTGCATGTCATAAGTTTCCTTTCTTTCCCCAACCGATAATACTTTTTCTCCACCAAATCCACCTACTGCCTTTCTCTGCTGCCTCTGACATTTGCTTTACAGCCTAATGCAAACTCTGTCTGTGAATTCCTAGCTCTCCAAATAGTGACATGGTCGATCTCGCTATGAAACCTTTACAACCGACCCCTATCGGACGTACTCTTGCTCTCCATTCTCGCTGTTCAAATTCTGCTCCGTTTTCCTTTCATAAGCCTCATCCACTTTCTCCCAAGGCACCGTCAGTTCTATAAAATACACTATCCACTAACTGACCATAACACTATATCAGGCTCAAACCACTAACTGACCATAACACTATATCAGGCCTCAAACTAGTAGTAATTAATTCCTGTGGTTAATGCAAAAGTAAATTAAACCACACATAGTAATACTTAGCGATCAATAATTAATTTAAGTAAATCTTTTTTTTTAAATGTACCCTATTTCTTAGCTTTCATTCACAAACCAGGGCTACCTTACATTCTTTAATATTAGACATATCTGAACATGGAACCATTTTTACACTTTCAGACTTCCAAAGTTTTAAAGCCCCGTCTTAAATAAAATTAAAAAGCCTGTGGTAATTTAATTAATTTATTAGCCCAGTAAAGTCCCTCCCCTGTCCAAAATTGATTAGAGCAACATTCTGAATGAAGTGTAACATTCATTGACTGGAGAACCAGGATAATTCCAGAAAGAAACTCAGAGCCAAACCCTTCCAATAATGTTTTTCTCCCAGGTCTGGCAGGCCATTTGGCATTCTACATGAGACTATGAACAAGCGACTTACTTCCCTGGCCACCTGCATGTTCTTTTGTAGCTTGTGATACTGCAGAACCTGCAGCCAAGTGGTGGTGAAAACATCACACTGACATCACTGGCGAGCAGGCACTGATTGGGTTGTCAGTGTCTGCTGATTTGTGGCACCAAAACAGAGAAATACATTAAATTCAAAGATGCACCCTTCTTTGTTTATTCTATTAAACTAGATGATTTGCTTTGAAATAGAAAATTATAGTCACAACCATCTAAAGAAGAATGGATTTGAAATATCTTGCACTAAATGTAAAGCAGACCACATTGACATTTTCATTATGCCAATAATTTAAACTAGGAAGGAAAGGTGAAAATCAGAAAATAGTCATATTTCAACTGAAGTAATGAGTTAATAATAAGCATACCTGTAGAAGAAATAGAGAAATGCAATCTTTGTAAGATCAGGGATGGGGCAGCTGAGATCAATATCTACATTCCCTGCAACATGGAAGGGTTTAAAGTGCTACATGTATCCTGTGGAAGGTGTGTAAAGTGATTCCAGCTGTTCCACTCAAACCTCAAGCTTAAGGGCAGGGGCTGTATCTAAGGGTTCAAGCTATTCTTATGAACCAGGTGGAATCAAACCTGCAGTTATAGGGAGTGCAGCTTGGCAGGAGGGTCACATTTTAGTGAGTCGAGACGATAGTTGGTTTCCAAACGAGCTTTATTGCGAAGGTGGTGAAAACAACGGTAATCTTACGACAGCTAAATATAAATGCTACTACCACAACGGTGGTCGACAGAATGAATTGCCCAGAAAACGCGCAAGAACATAAACCCCTCCCCACGGTCACATGACCAAGGTAGCCAAATGCAGGGTTCGACTACCGACAGGCACCAGCAGGTGCCCTACAGGACCCCCCCCCCCCCCCCCCCCCCCCCCCCAGAACCCAAGGTACGGAACTGAGCGGGGACCCGTATGGAACGATCAGAACATGTGGTCAGCGAAGGTGGGGCGGGCGTAACATGGGGGGCCGGAGAAACAAGGCTGGGATCAGGCAAGGGGGGAGAAACAACAGGGACGGGGGTAACAGGCATAGTCAGTACGGGCAGAACGGCCGGTGGACGATCACTACATCACGGCGCAGCAACGACCACGGGCTGTCCATGTCCACGGGGGCGGGTTTGAGATGGCCGACGGAGACAAACTCCTCCCGGCCTCCCACGTCCACCATGGACGTGGCGACTCTGGCTCGCAGCACCCGGAATTGCCCCTCATAGACTCGCTGCAATGGCGAGCAGTGAGCGTCCCTGCGGATGAAAACATAAGCACATTTTTGTAAAACCGCAGGCATATGCACTGCGGACGAGCAGTGCCTGGAAGTGGAAACAGGGACCAACGTGCTCACCCATTCCCGAAGACCAGCCAGCAGCGCCAGGGCTGATGCGACCAGCCGCGGGCGGCAGGGAGAAAATCCCCGGGCACCCGCAGGGCCGAGCCATACACGAGCTTGGCCGAGGAAGCAGCCAAATCTTCCGTGGGTGTGGTGCATATGCCAAGGAGGACCCAGGGCAGTTGGTCCACCCAGTCCGGGCCTGTGAGCCGAGCTTTCAGCGCCGATTTGAGGTGCCGATGGAACCGCCCGACGAGCCCGTTGGCCTGTGGGTGGTAGGCGGTCGTATGGTGTAACCGGCCACAGTAGAGCTGGGCTAGGGCAGACCACAAGGAAGAGGTGAACTGGGCCCCTCAGTTAGTGGAAATGTCGGAGGGCACCCCAAACCTGGCAATCCAGTGGGCCGCCATAGCCCGAGCGCAAGCCACGGCAGAGATATCAGTAAGTTGGAACGCCTCTGGCCACCACGTGACATGGTCCACTATGGTGAGCAGGTGAGCAGCATCGCGGGACTGTGGCAACGGACCCACTAGGTCGACATGCACATGCAGGAACCTACCCACAGGAACCGTGAACCCCTGCACTGGGGGACGCACGTGCTGCTGGACCTTGGCGGTCTGGCAAGGGACACAGGTGCGGGCCCAGGCAGCCACCTGCTTACGGAGCCCATGCCAGACGAAATTGGTCGCCACTAGTGCAGACGTCGCCCTTATGGATGGGTGAGCCAGGCCATGGACAGCGTAGAAGACCCGACGTCTCCAACTGACAGGAACGATGGGGTGCGCACGACCCGAGGAGACGTCGCACAGGACCATGGTGCCTGCCGCTCCGCAAGGCACTTCAGCCAGCAGATGGCTGGAAACCTCGGTGCGGTAGGCTTCCATGCCTGCGTCTGCACCCTGTGCCGCTGCCAGCTCGCTGCAGTCAACGCCCTGGTCGAGTATCGGAACGGCGGGGCGGGACAAGGCGTCAGCAATGACGTTGAGTTTTTACAACGCCAGAAGCTCGCGGTTGAAAGCGCTGTCGACCGTCGACAAGCTGCTCCAGAACGCCGCCCACAGCAGCAACCGATGGTGAGCGCAGTTGGGGTGGAAGCAGGCAAGTGCACCAACATGGCAGCGTTGGCCAGGGCTGCCTTGGCACCCTCAAAAGCTGTGTCTGCCTCCGTGGACCACACGAGGTCCCGCGGCTTACCCGCCAGGTACTGGAACAATGGGCACATGATGTAAGCGGCTGCCGGCACAAAACGGTGATAAAAATTCACCTTGCCGACAAACTCCTATAGCCCCTTCTGGCCGATCGTGGAGTCATGCAACCGCCCCGTATATCCACGACGAGGGAGAAAGCACGCAGGAAATCGGCTGCCGGGGCGGCTGAGCGACGTCCACCACGATAAACGCCCACTCGTCCGGATGGGAGTCAAAGGTAAGTGAAAGGGTCCGCGTACCGTACGTTCGGATGGTGCTTCCATTAACAGCTGTGAGCACGCGGCCCCGCTTACCAGCACGAGTGTCGTGCCCGGTCGGAGGGAGGATGCTGACAATTGCACCGGAGTCCACGACAAAACGGCAGTGGGAGTGGCGGTCGCATACATAGAGGAGGTTGTTCGGGCCGATCATGATTGCCTCTACAGACGATCAGCCGAGGCATTTCCCTGCAACGTACAGGATTGTCGACAGCGTCTCCGCGCCCCATCGGAGGTGATAGAAATACCAATGGTGCCTACCGCGAGTCCCGGATCGCTGCCGTGGCTCCGTGTTGGAATTTGTGGGTGGGGCCTCGTCACGGTCCCGCTGAGGCGAAGGACACACTAGTGCCAACATGCAGTTATTGGCACTGCCATCTTGGTGTTTCATCAGCCAGAGTTTATCGGCCCGTTTGGCGAGCTGCAGAGGATTGGCGAAATCCACACCTGCGAGCACAAGGCGGACATCATCTGGCATTTGTTCCAAAAATGCGAACAGCAGGCACAGGTGGTGGCCGTCCATTAAGGCGAGTATCGGCTGACTTCGGGGCTGTGGTGGCGTTGCGACCCGACTTCCGACCAGACTTCAGAGACTCGGAGGCTCGGGCCCAGTCGTCTCGGCCGTGGGCCAGTGGACGGCATCGTCAGGAGCTCGCAGGTCACAGGTTGGTGACCTGTTTTTCCGGAGCTCCCGCAACAACAGCTGAGTCCGCTGGACTGGAGGGCGGCAGCTTCGACCGCACCGGGCCGCGGTGTTTGCACCGGCCTGTTCGCGGAGCTCGGATGTGGCCGCTGGACGTACCATCACCCGGCTGGGTCACAACATCGGAGGCCTGGATCGCCTCAGCGCAGAGGGAGAGCAAGGAGGGAAGAGACATGGACTTTATGACTTTTGCCTTCCACCACAGTGAGGAGGTGCCTGGTGGACTCACTGTGGTGGATGTAAAACTGTGTTGAGTGTGTGTTTTGTTATTTATTCTATGTATGACTGCAGGCTGAACCATTTCATTGTACTGAAAAATGCAATGACAATAAATTGAATCTGAATCTGAATCTCGGCCGTGAGAACCGACGGCTGAGCCCGAAAGTGTGCAGGAGGACGGCCTTGAGGCCCTCGTACTTGGCGGTCGCAGGTGGGTTCTGCAGGAAAGGCAGCCGATGGGACGCCGATTCCTGCGTAAGGGCCCCTACGACATGGAAATATTTGGTCTCATCAACGACGATACGGCGCAGGTGGAACTACGCTTCCACATGCGCAAACCACACTTGAGGCTGCTCAGGCCAGAACACCGGCAGCGTGAGGCTGACGCCGCTCTGATGGGCGTTGGGAAGGGCGTCGGGAACAGAAGCGTCCTGCATATCGCCGTCCAATATCGATTGGGCGTGTCGGGGTCACCAGTTTAGCGAGTCGAGATGATAGTTGGTTTCCACACGAGCTTTATTGCGAAGGTGGTGAAAACAACGGTAATGTTATGACAGCTAAATACAAATGGTGGGGATACTTGATGACAGATGTCGTTGTCTTGAGGCAGTGTGTTAGGTAAATGTTTTCAATGGTGGGAAGGGTTGTGTCTGTGATGGACTGTGCCGAGTCCACCACCCCCGCCAGGTTCTTTCATTCTTGTGTTGCAATTGGAGTATCAGACCATTATGCAACCAGTCAAGATACACTCTGCAGTGCTTCTGCAGAATTTTGTTGGAGTATTCTGTAACATGCCAAATCCGGGGCTCCAGCTCCAGCTGCAGATTGCTGCCGGCGGACTGTTGGGATATCGGGAGCTCACGGGTCCGGGTGGGAGACCGCTCTCCGGAGCTCCGCAACACAACTTCTCCAGCCCGTGTCGCGGGGTTATAACGACCCGGAGCGGGGCCGAACATCGCCCGGTGCGGCTTTAATGGCCGCGGGACATTCCAGCGCCCACCGGGGGCTCCAACTTTGTGACTTTGCGCCTGGAGCGGGGCCGTACATCACCCGGCGCGGCCTCAATGGACATGGGACTTAACACCGCCCGCCTGGGGCTTCGACATCGGGAGAGAGATGGTGCGGGGGAGAAAAGAACTTTGCCTTCCATCACAGTGAGGAGGAGATCCACTGTGATGGATGTTTGTGTGAATTTGTTTGCGTGTTTTATTTATGAATTGTTCTGTTTGTTTGTTTGTATGGCTTGTAGAAATGGAGTTTCGTTCGAGCCTCTCTGAGGTTCGAAAGACAAGTAATACAATCAAATCAAATCAAATCTCTTAAATGTCTAAGAAAGTTGAGGCACAGGTACACTTTCTTCATGATTATATCTCTATGCTTGGATCAGGACAGGTCATCCGAGATGTTAATGCCCAGGAATTAGCAGCCCAGGATGCTGCTAATGCTCTCCACAGTTAACCCATCAATATAAACAGACACTGTCTCCCTACTTTCCCTTTCTGATGTCCCCCTTGGATAGTGTAATAATAGACGGGATGTGCAGGAGTCTTAGGGATGTGTATCTGTAATGAACTATATTACAGAGAACCAGGACTTAATTGTATTCATATGTCGTATTTTCTGATTTTATTGGATAGCATGCAAAATTACCATAATAAATCAATACCAAATACTGGGTGGTGAACAATGCTCGGGCAGACCAAAAGGCGTCTTTCACCAAGTTGATGACCCTCCAGCAGCACTCGATGTCAGCCTCTGAATGTGTCCCTGGAAACAGTCTGTAAATCACAGAGTCCTCTGTGACGGAGCTGTTCGGGATAAAGCGTACCAGGGACCCTTGCATTTTTCTCCAGACTCTTTTAGCAAATCCACACTCTTCAAAGAGGTGGGCAACTGTCTCCTCTCCATAGCAGCCGTCCCGAGGGCAGCGTGCGCTGGCAGTGAAGTTCCGACGGTGCAGGAAGGATCTGACTGGGAGGGCTCCCCTCACCGCCAGCCAAGCCAGGTCTTGGTGCTTGTTGGTGAGTTCTGGCAATGAGGCATTTTGCCAGACAAGCTCAGGGAACCACGCCACCGGGTCCATAGAGTCCTTTCCCTGCAGTGCCTGCAGGACATTCTGTGCTGAATGGATATGTGGTCAAAGGTGTTGGTCCGGAAGAACCCTTCCACAGACGACAGATGGGGTGGCAATGTCCAGCTGACTGGCACATTGCGTGGCACCTGTGCCAGGCCCATCCTTCGCAACACCAGGGACAGGTAGAACATCAGCAGGTAGTGACACTTGGTGCCCACGTGCCTTGGCTCTACACTCCGCCTGATGCAGTCACACACGGTGGCCATCAGGATGAGGGCGACGTTGGGCACGCTTTTACCCCCGTTGTCTGCCGACTTGTACATTGTGGCCGGTCTATCCTCGACCCCCAGATGAACTGGAAGACGGCCCAGGTGATCCCTGTGTCGTAGGAGGGAGGGACAGGCCACACTTGTGCCAAGTACAGCAGCCCCGAGAGCACCTCACACCTGATGACCAAATTATTTCCCGTTATGGAGAGGGAGCATTGCCTCCACAGCTCCAGCTTCCTCCCCACCCTGCCCCCCCAAACCAGATCCCCAGCACCTTCAAGAAGTCAGGCTTGATGGTGAAGGGGATGGAAGATCTGTCAGGCCAGTTGCCAAAGAGCATGGCCTCGCTCTTCCTGCGGTTCACCCTGGCTCCCGTGGCCGACTCGAAATGGTCGCAGATACTAATCAGTCTGTGGACCGACCCTGGGTCCGAGCAGAAGACAGCGACATCGTCCATGTACAGGGAGGTCTTTACTTGAATGCCCCCACTGCCTGGCAATGTCACTCCTCTTATGCTCGCATCCTTCCTGATGGATCCGGCAAAAGAGTCAATACAGCAGACAAACAAGACAGGAGAGAGAGGGCAACCCTGCCTGACTCCAGACCTTACAGAGAAACTGTCTGATTCCCACCCATTGATTTGGACTGCACTATGGATGTTGGTGTAGAGCAGTTTGATCCAATTTCTGATTCCCTCCCCAAAACCCATTTTGGAGAGCACGTCCCTCATGTACGTGTGCGAAATCCTGTCGAAGGCCTTCTCCTGGTCCAAGCTGACTAGGCAGGCATCCACCCGTCTGTCCTGCACGTAGGCGATGGTATCTTCAGCAGCGCTAGGCTGTCTGAGATTTTCCTGCCAGGTACAGCACAGGTTTGGTCCGGGTGGATCACCTGTCCCAGAGCAGACTTGACCCAGTTGGCGATGGCCTTAGACAGGATCTTGTAGTCTACATTCAAGAGTGTTATAGGTCTCCAATTCTTTATGTCCTTCATCTCCCCCTTCTGCTTGTAGATTAGGGTGATGTTGCCCTTCCTCATGGAGTCTGACATGCTACCAGCTAGAAGCATGTTGTTGTACACTTCTAGCAGGTCCGAGCTCATCCAGTCCCACAAAGCCGAATACAACTCGGCCGGTAAGCCATCGCTTCCGGGAGTTTTATTCGAGTCAAAGGAATGGATGGAGCCAGTCAGCTCCTGTAGGGTCAGTGGTTGGTCCAGACTCTCCCGCTTGCTGTCCTCCAAGACCTCCGTGATCGAGGACAGGAAGTTCTGGGAGGAGGTACTGTCTGTGGTCTTTTGGTCATACAAATCTGTGTAAAATGATTTGCAGATCCTCAGCATGTCTGTCTGTGAGGATGCTACCGTGCCGTCCTCCTCCCTAAGGCTGTTCATCACAGAGCTCCCCCTGTGAACCTTATGGAAGAAGAAACATGAGCACGTCTCATCCTGCTCCACATGGCGGACCCTGGATCGGAAGATGATCTTGGAGGATTCAGAGGTGAAGAGCCGAGCTTGCTGGTCTTTCACCTCTCTAAGTTCCTCCCTCACATCCACCCCGCTCGACTGCAGAAGGAGCAGTTGTTGCAAATCTGTCTGGAGTTGGCACAATTCCCTCTGACTGTCTTGCTCTCTGAACCCCTTTTTGCTTCTTGGTAAATGTGCACCTTCTCCTTTTATAGAGTACAGGAACAGGTCCCAGTCCCTTAACTCGTCCATACCAAAGATCATAGAGCAGTCTTTGGTCCATACTGATCAAGATGACTATCCAAGCTAGTCGCATTTGCTTGTGTTTGACCCATTTCCCTCTAAACATTTTTTTATCCATGTATCTGCCTCTACAGTTTGTTCCATATAGGCACCACCCTCTGTGTGAAACATTTGTCCCTCAGGTTCCTTTTACATCTGTCCTCTCGCATTTTTAATCAATAGTTTTAGACTTCCCCAACCCTGAGAAAATTACTGTGACCAAGCACCATAGCTATGCTCTTCATGATTTAATATATCTATATAATGACACACCTTAAGGGCCTATCCCACATAGGTGAATTTTTATGCGACTGCCAGCGACTGTCATAGTTGTAGCAGATCACCGGAAAAACGGTGACAATGTCTACGACAAGCTACAACAACCTACCACCTAGTCGACGGCAAGCTACGGCAAGCTACGGACAACCGGTGACGCAATCGTCGCGACTTAGGACGTCCATCTACGACCACACCTAGGACAACCTACAACGACACCTATGGCAACCTACGACCACACAGGCGACAACCGAAGTCAACCTACGTCCACCCGCAACAAGCTACGATCCTGTCGGTGACAACTGAAGACAATTCAGTCGTCTGTGCCTGTTGCCGGTTGACGCAGGTAGTCACCAATGGAATTCACCAAAGTCAGCACTGGTGACAACCTACGTCACCCGATGAAAACCTACGACAGCAGCTACGTTAGCACCTACGTCAGGAGAAGTCAAGCCACACTCATTGGCGTCAAACCCACTCGCCGAAAAATTTTGAACACTTTGAAAATCCAGCGGCGACCAGAAAGACACTACGACTCAGGGCGACGGAGGAGACGACTCACGGACATACAGGCGACACCCCGGCAACCATGTGGTGACAGCCTAGTCGCCTAAAAAATTGCCTAAGTGGGACAGGCCCTTTAGCCTCTAGGTAAAGAAAAATGTTTATCCAACCTCACCTTATAATCCAAGCCCTCAAATCCTAGTAACATTGAGGGGAACATTTTCTGTACTCTTTCCATCTTAATAACATACTTCCCATAGCTGAGCAACCGGAACTTCATATAATATTCCAAGTGTGGTCTCAGCAACATCTTGCAGATGTAGCATGATGTCCAATTCCTGTATTTAATGTCCTGACTAAGGAAGCCAAGTCTACCAAACATCTTCTTCAACATTCTCTCTAACTGTGTTTCCACGTTCGGGAAACTATGCAACTATATCCCCAGGTCGCTCTACTCCACTTTCCAGGGCCTTGCCATTTAGTGTGCAAGCCCTGTCTTGGTTTAACCTACAAAAACAACATCTTGCATTTGTCCAAGTTAAATTCTATCTGCTATTCCTTTGCCTTCTAATCTTGAATAACTTTTTTTCATTATCCAACCTTCAGCTGGAAATGAGTATTGGGATCTGAGCTGTACCTGTTTTATTCCCTTATCAGTATCTTTTCAGCTCCTTCTGCATATGTAAAGATTCAATGATGACTCATTCCTGGCTTGAAGGGCTGAATGGCTTACTCTTGCACCCATTGTCTATAACAAGTGCATCCATATATATATATATATATATATATATATATATAATATATATATATATATAATATATATATATATATATATTAATATATATATATAATATATATATATATTATATATATATATATATATATATATATATATATATATATATATATATATATATATATATATATATATATATATATATATTATATATATATATAATATATATATTTATATATATATATATATATATATATATATATATATATATATATATATATTTATATATATATATATATATATATATATATATATATATATATATATATATGGATGCACTTGTTATAGACAATGGGTGCAAGAGTAAGCCATTCAGCCCTTCAAGGTGATATATATATATATATCACCTTGCTCTGACTCACTATCTAGAATTTGATCCAAGACTGGCAGTTTGCTTCACAAGGCTGTGGCATATAGAAACATAGAAAATAGGTGCTGGAGCAGGCCATTCGGCCCTTCGAGCCTGCACTGCCATTCAATATGATCATGTCTGATCGTCCAACTCAGTATCCTGTACCTGCCTTCTCTCCATACCCCCTGATCCCTTTAGCCACAAGGGCCACATCTAACTCCCTCTTAAATATAGCCAATGAACTGGCCTCAACTACCTTCTGTGGCAGAGAATTCCAGAGACTCACCACTTTCTGTGTGAAAAATGTTTTCCTCATCTCGGTCCTAAAGGAATTCCCCCTTATCCTTAGATTGTGACCCCTTGTTCTGGACCTCCCCAACATTGGGAATAATCTTCCTGCATCTAGCCTGTCCAACCCCTTAAGAATTTTGTAAGTTTCTATAAGATCCCCCCTCAATCTTCTAAATTCTAGTGAGTTTGCGAAATATGAGAAAGAAAGACGTATTGAGGAACTGGAGGCATGTGAAAGATATTGCAGGTGACATAATCACAAAGGATATCGTGATCAGGGTGGAGAAGAGCTTTAGTTGCCATCAAATGTGGATGGGTGAATGTGGTTTCCAATGGTAGTGGTCAGGGATTGGTGGTTGGGTGTAAGGGATATGGAGGAGGTTGGATGCTTTGGTAGACAGGAGGCTGATGTTGATCTATGCGAGTGAGATGGAGAAGCAGGCAGATTCCAAGGAGGTGGTTCCGGCTCGAGAGTTTTTCCGTCTATCGACAAGACAGAACAAAGGAATGAGGCAAGTTGAAAGGAGGGGGTGTATGCTGTATGGTTAACTCTTCGTGGGCCACGGATGTCTGCATTTTCACTACACACTGCTCCCCGGTTCTGCAGCTGCTGACCATTAAAGCTAGACCTTTCTACCTCCTGAGAAAGTTCAGCTGAGTCCTCCTTACAGCTGTTTACATCCCCCCACAGGCTGATAAATCCTTAGCCCTGGACGAACTGTATAGTAAGTAAGTTTAGGACTGTAAATGAGCTGGAGAACTCCCACCCTGAATCTGCGGTCATTGTTCTGGGAGAGTTCAACACAGCCAACATGAAGAAGGTTCTCCCAAACTATTACCAACACATCTCTTTTCCCACCAGGGGAGAGCATTGGACCATTCTTACACCCCATTCAGAAACTGCTACAAGCCCCTCCCCCACCCTGCTTTTGGGAAACATAGAAACATAGAAATTAGGTGGGGTAGTTCACATAGTTCAATATCCTTCTCCTTGGTGAATACCGAAGAAAATAAATTGTTCAATATCTCCCCCATCTCTTTTGGCTCTGCAGATACATAAACATAGAAACATAGAAATTAGGTGCAGGAGTAGGCCATTCAGCCCTTCGAGCCTGCACCGCCATTCAATATGATCATGGCTGATCATCCAACTCAGTATCCCGTACCTGCCTTCTCTCCATACCCTCTGATCCCCTTAGCCACAAGGGCCACATCCAACTCACTCTTAAATATAGCCAATGAACTGGCCTCAACTACCCTCTGTGGCAGAGAGTTCCAGAGACTCACCACTCTCTGTGTGAAAAAAGTCTTTCTCATCTCGGTCTTAAAGGATTTCCCCCTTATCCTTAAGCTGTGACCCCTTGTCCTGGACTTCCCCAACATCGGGAACAATCTTCCTGCATCTAGCCTGTCCAACGCCTTAAGAATTTTGTAAGTTTCTATAAGATCCCCTCTCAATCTCCTAAATTCCAGAGAGTATAAAACCGAGTCTATCCAGTCTTTCTTCATAAGACAGTCCTGACATCCCAGGAATCAGTCTGGTGAACCTTCTCTGCACTCCCTCTATGGCAATAATGTCCTTCCTCAGATTTGGAGACCAAAACTGTACGCAATACTCCAGGTGTGGTCTCACCAAGACCCTGTACAACTGAAGTAGAACCTCCCTGCTCCTGTACTCAAATCCTTTTGCTATGAAAGCTAACATACCATTCGCTTTTTTCACTGCCTGCTGCACCTGCATGCCTACTTTCAATGACTGGTGTACCATGACACCCAGGTCTCGCTGCATCTCCCCTTTTCCTAATCGTCCACCATTTAAATAATAGTCTGCTTTCCTGTTTTTGCCACCAAAGTGGATAACCTCACATTTATCCACATTATACTGCATCTGCCAAACATTTGACCACTCACCCACCCTATCCAAGTCACCTTGCAGTCTCCTAGCATCCTCCTCACAGCTAACACTGCCCCCCAGCTTAGTGTCATCCGCAAACTTGGAGATATTTGCCTTCAATTCCCTCATCCAGATCATTAATATATATTGTAAATAGCTGGGGTCCCAGCACTGAGCCCTGCGGTACCCCACTAGTCACTGCCTGCCATTGTGAAAAGGACCCGTTTACTCCTACTCTTTGCTTCCTGTTTGCCAGCCAGTTCTCTATCCACATCAATACTGAAACCCTAATACCGTATGCTTTAAGTTTGTATACTAATCTCTTATGTGGGACCTTGTCGAAAGCCTTCTGGAAGTCCAGATATACCACATCCACTTGTTCTCCCTTATCCACGCTACTAGTTACATCCTCGAAAAAATCCACAAGATTCGTCAGACATGATTTACCTTTCGTAAATCCATGCTGACTTTGTCCAATGATTTCACCACTTTCCAAATGTGCTGCTATCCCATCTTTAATAACTGACTCTAGCAGTTTCCCCCACTACCCTGCTTTTGGGAAGGCAGATCACTGTTCCATTCTACTGCTGCCTGCATACAGGCAGAAACTAAGACAGGAAAAAACAGTTCCTGGGACATTTACAAATGGAACAATGAGGCTGATGAGGTCTTGCAGGACTGCTTTGACAAAACTGACTGGCAGATGTTTGAGGATGCAGTAGAACACAGCATCAACGAATACACAGTCTCTGTCTTAGGCTACATAAGTAAGTGCATCGATGATGTTGTTCCAAAAGCCACCGTCTGCACTTACCCAAATCAGAAACCTTGGGTCAGAGGGGAAATTCATGCTGAACTCGGACCACTGCCTTCAACCCAGGGGAGCCCAACACCTACAAAGCAGCCAGATACGACCTCTGGAAGTCCATCAGGAAAGCCAAGAGAGTCTACAGGGACAAAGTGGACTCTAATTACTACAGCTCTGACCCCAGACGCATGTGGAGTGGATTACGTTGCATCACGGACTACAATGGGAAAAACAGGAGCACTGTCCAGCCTACCGCTTGGCTCCCAGACGAGCTTAACACCTTTAACGCCCGGTTCGATGAAGACAACACAGCGCCCACCATGAGTCAAAGAGTTAAAGACCAATGGGCCCCAGCCACGCTTGCCTCTTTGTCGGGTACGTCGAACAATCCTTGTTCGTGGCGTACCAGGGCCCCATCCCTGACCTCTACCTCCGTTACATCGACGACTGCTTTGGTGTCACCTCCTGCACCCACACACAACTGACTGATTTCATCCGTTTCACCACCAACTTCCATCCGGCACTCAAATACACCTGGACCATTTCCGACACTTCCCTACCAGTCCTTGACCTCACCATCTCCATCGCAGGGGATACACTCCTGACCGACATCCATTATAAACCCACTGATTCCCACAGCTACCTGGACTAGTCTTCCTCCCACCCTGCTTCCTGTAAGGACTCCATCCCCTATTCCCAATTCCTCTGTCTACGCCGCATCTGCTCCCAGGATGAGGTGTTCCACACCAGGGCATCACAAATGTCCTCATTCTTCAGAGAACGGGGATTCCCCTCCCCCACTATAGTTGAGGCTCGCACCAGAGTCTCCTCCATACCCCGCAACACTGCCCTCTTGACCCATCCCCCCACTCGCAACAAGGGCAGAGTCCCCTTGGTCCTCACCTTTCACCCCACCAGCCGGCACATACCACACATAGTCCTCCGCCAGTTTCGCCACCTCCAACGTGACCCCACCACTCGCCACACCTTCCCATCTCCCCCCCGTCTGCCTTCTGCAAAGACCGCTCCCTCCGCAACTCCCTTGTCAATTCTTCCCTTCCCTGCCGCTCCGCCCCTTCCCCGGGCACTTTCCCTTGCAACCGCAAGAGATGCTACACTTGTCCCTTTACCTCCCCCCTCCACTCCTTTTAAGGACCCAGGCAGTCCTTCCAGGTCCGACAGAGGTTCACCTGCACCTCCTCCAACCTCATCTATTGCATCCACTGCTCTAGATGCCAGCTGATCTATATCGGTGAGACGAAGCAGAGGCTTGCAGATCGTTTCGCCGAACACCTCCGCTCGGTCCGCAATAACCTACCCGACCTCCTGATGGCTCAGCACTTCAACTCCACCTCCCATTCCGTATCTGACCTCTCTGTCCTGGGCCTCCTCCATGGCCAGAGTGAGCAACACTGCAAATTGGAGGAACAGCACCTCATATTCCGCTTGGGGAGTCTGCATCCTCTTGGCATGCACATTGAATTCTCTCAATTCTGTTGACCCTTGCTGTCTCCTCCCCTTCCCACCTCTCCCTCAGCCCTCGGGCTCCTGCTCCTTTTTCCTTTCTTCCCCCTGCCTCCTCCCCATCCTGTCACACTAACATCAGTCATCATGAAGTGCTTCGAGCGGCTCATCTGCTCCTCTCTCCCCGACACCTTGGACCCTCTTTTGCGTATAGACCAAACAGGGTCACGGACGATTCCATCGCCATGGCAACTCACACTGCGCTCACCCACCTGGACAAAGGGAATACATATGTGAGAATGTTCTTCATTGGCTACAGCTCGGTATTCAACACTATCATTCCCTCAAAACTCGTCCCCAAGCTCCTTGATCTTGTACTGGAGACCTCCATCTGTGGCTGGATATTCGACTTCCTGACGGGCAGGCCCCTGGTGGTGAAAATTGGCAACCACACCTCTTCCTCACTGATCTTCAACACAGGTGCATCACAGGGCTGTGTGCTCAGTCCTCTCCTGCACAGCTCCAACATCATTTTAAAGTTTGCTGATGACACGACCTTCCAGGGCCTCATCACAGACAATGAGATCAAGTTCAAGTTCAAGTGAGTTTATTGTCATATGTCCCTGATAGGACAATGAAATTCTTGCTTTGCTTCAGCACAACAGAACATATTAGGCATTGACTACAAAACAGATCAGTGTGTCCATATACCATTATATAAATATATGCACACATGAATAAATAAACTGATCGTGCAAATAGCAGATAATGGGTTATTAATGTTCAGAGTTTTGTCCGAGCCAGGTTTAATAGCCTGATGGCTGTGGGGAAGTAGCTATTCCTGAACCTGGTCATTGCAGTCTTCAGGCTCCTGTACCTTCTACCCGAAGGTAGCAGGGAGATGAGTGTGTGGCCCTCGATGGAAGGAAGGTCAAAGCCGATGATGGACTGGGCAGTGTTTACTACTTTTTATAGTCTTTTCCTCTCCAGGGCGCTCTAGTTGCCGAACCAAGCCACGATGCAACCGGTCAGCATGCTCTCTACTGTGCACCTGTAGAAGTTAGAGAGAGTCCTCCTTGACAAACCAACTCTCCGTAATTTTCTCAGGAAGTAGAGGCGCTGATGTGCTTTCTTGATAATTGCATCTGTGTTCTCGGACCAGGAAAGATCTTCAGAGATGTGCGCGCCCAGGAATTTGAAGTCCTTGACCCTTTCAACCATCGACCCGTTGATATAAACGGGACTGTGGGTCCTCATCCACCCCCTTCCAAAGTCCACAATCAGTTCCTTTGTTTTGCTGGATTGAGGGCCAGGTTAATGTGCTGGCACCATATGGACAGTTGCTCGATCTCATTTCTATACTCTGACTCATCCCCATCAGTGATACGTCCCACTACAGTGGTGTCGTCAGCGAACTTGATGATGGAGTTTGCACTGTGACCGGCTACGCAGTCATGAGTATAGAGTGAGTACAGCAGGGGGCTGAGCACGCAGCCTTGAGGTGCTCCCGTGCTGATTGTTATCGAGTCTGACACATTTCCACCAATACGAACAGACTGTGGTCTGTGAATGAGGAAGTCGAGGATCCAATTGCAGAGGGATGCGCAGAGACCCAGTTCTGCGAGTTTGGTAACCAGCTTGGAGGGGATGATAGTATTAAATGCCGAGCTGTAATCAATGAATAACAGCCTGACATATGAGTTTTTGTTGTCCAAGTGGTCCAGAGCGGAGTGGAGGGCCAGCGAGATTGCATCCACCGGCAAGCGAACTGCAGTGGGTCCAGGTTTTTGTCGAGGTAGGAGTTGATTTGTGCCATGATCAACCACTCAAAGCACTTCATCACTACAGGCGTTACTGCCACAGGTCGATAGTCATTGAGGCACGTCACCTTACTCTTCTTGGGCACTGGTATAATTGATGCCGTTTTGAAGCAGGTGGGAACCTCAGACCTCCAAAGTGAGAGGTTGAAAATGTCGGTAAAAACTCCAGCCAGTTGGTCCTCACAGGTTTTTAGAACACGACCAGGTATACCATCAGGTCCACGCACTTTTCAAGGGTTCACCCCTCTTAAGGATGGCCTATAGAGAGGAGGTAAAGGCACTAAACAGCTGGTGCCAGGAAAATAACCTCTCTCTCAATGTTAGCAAAACTAAAGAGATGATTGTGGACTACAGGAGACAGCAGGGGAGTGGACACCTCCCCATCCACATCGGTGATGTTGAGGTTGAAAGGGTCAGCAGCTTCAAGTTCCTCGGTGTACACATCACTGAGGACCTCTCTTGAACACTGCACACGGACACAATAACTAAGAAAGCCCACCAACGGCTCTTTTTCCTGAGAAGACTGAGGAAGTTTGGCATGAACGCCAGCATTCTCACAAACCTCTACAGTTGCACCATCGAGAGTCTGCTGATGGGCTGCATCACAGTCTGGTACGGGAACTGTTCTGCCAACAGCCCCAAATCACTACAGAGAATGGTGAAGGCGGCACAGCACATCGCTGGCAACTGTCTCCCGGCCATTCAGGACATTTTCCACAGGCGGTGCCTGCGGAAGACACACAGCATCATCAAGGACCACAGCCACCCAGCACGCAGACTGTTCTCCTTGTTACCGTCAGGCAGACGATACAGGAGCATGACTGCACGTGCCACCAGACTTAAGAACAGTTTTTATCATCATGCCATCAGGCTTCTGAACTCATAAACACATCATATATGTCGATTATTTTATTTATTATTGTCTTTTACCTACCAATGTCACATCTTATTTTTAAATCTTAATTTTATCGTTGTATGAAAATCTAATTTAAAAAAACGAAAAGAAAGGAAAAAATAAAATAAAAATTACTAGTAAATAACCACATGGGTTCAATGAAGTTAATATCCTGTGATAGTTACCTAACCTCATTGGCGCTGGTGTACTATCACGTTAATCAATGACAAACACAATAAATGTCGGATCACAAAGTATTTTAATGATATTATGGATGATGGAACACCAAATATCGATTTGTTTGCATCTAGTCTCAATCAACAGTTGCAAAATTATCTGGCATGGCGGCCATTCTCAGGGGCAGTAGCGATCGATGCATTCTCGTTACACTGGGGAGGAATGTTCGTTATGTCTTCCTCCAATTTTTGCCTCATCAGTCGGTGCTTGGTTAATAACCAGCAAGACTCTGCCTCAGGCGTGATAGTGCCTGACTGGCCTACACAGGTCCACTCATACTGTGAATGATAACAGAGCCTTTTATGGCTGTTCCCAAACACAAAATCTGTTGGTTTACCCCGTGACTGGGAGAACCATCCTCTGCATGAGTGAATCAAGTTGTTGGGTTACAGATTATGAGAAGACCTTTCCTGGGGTATGAACTGTCAGGTTGTACGATGGATGTAATCACTGCGGCCTGAAGAGATAGTACCAAGAAACAGTACATCTGCTGTATCAAGGAATGGTAAGGATCCTGTTTACAGTCCAATATATCGTATGACACGGTACGTATAACAAATGTCTTGGTATTCCTCTCAAAGCTATATTTCACGAGAGATGGAGTTATACATATTATGCCAGTAGTGCCTTGTGGTCCAACTTCCTGCCGGGGTCGGCACACCGCGCTGTCAGGTTTCGACCTCTGATATCCAGATTTATGAAGGGTATCTTCAACTCAATTTCCCCCCCTGGACCTTTGGTTGTGTGTATGGTCACACATCTATAACAGTCATTATGTCACCTGAAGCCTTAGAGGCTCTGAACTAGCAATGTTGTTAGTTACAAATAACCTCATACGGCTGCAACAACAGCAGCAGTGAGGGTTGTGAATGTTTCGCTGGACCTCATCCTAGTGCTGCAGGATGGTCAAACCAGCAAATTTTCAAATGTGTTATAATAAACCCATTTGCCAGACCGGGGGTATATATCAACACTATTTAGGTTATATTTTTAATTCCTCCCGGATGAGAGGGATTACTATTATCATCATTAAAAAGCACCAGCATGTTACAATTTATGTCATGCTTTATTAAATTTCACTCATCCCTGGTCAATTGATGCAGTGTGTGACGCATGGACTCGTTTCCATGGCATGATATCACAGAGCTTCAAAAGCTTCACGTAGTCACTCACGTGACTCCGAAGTAAAATAGTAGGATTAAACAAGAACTTACCAGTTTGAAGTTTGATCTTGATTTTATGAGGAGTTACGATGAGCGATTACGTGCCCACCGCTCCCAACCCTCTCTCATAAAGATCAACTAGTAGCTTTGATTCTTACTATATTCTAGAATCTTACTATATTCAGTTCATCAACTGTTATCTGTGATTTCACACAGCTGCTTTGAAGATTGATTCGCATGCGGGCTGACGGCCTTCTTCACGTAATCGTTCATCGTAACTCCTCATAAAATAAAGATCAAACTTCAAACTGGTAAGTTCTCATTTAATCTTACTATTAAACTCAACTCAATTCCTTGACATTCAAGTGTTGTGTTACTAAACCTAGCTAACCAGTTGAAGCAGTTGTTTCACTTGTATTCAAGGTCCCTTACAATTTAAGTACCTCTATTGGGTTTCACCTAATCCTCCATATAGCTGAACAGTTAGGACAGCATGTTTCCTCTCTATTAGTGAAACAGATGGACCTTTACACCAGCTGGTGGTTTTATTGTCACCACTATCACATAAGCTTTTCATTCCAGATTTATTAAATTATTTTAATGAATTTTTTGCTACCATGGATTGAATTCATGTCCCAGATCAATGATACCGGTTTCCAGCTACTAATCCACCTTCATCCGAGTATCACTTTCTGTGCAGCCCTTGCAAGACCTTGACATCTTCTCAGGGCAGTGCTCAGGAACATGGACATGCTCCAGCTGAGACCAAACCCAATCATTTGGGAAGCTGAGCATGAGTTACTTGATTTTAATGCACTATTTTGTCACAAAGCCTGAGTTCGTTCTGTCTTAGCAACTTCCCTGTCATTCTACAATTCCCCCCTATGCTTTGTACCACCCCCCCTAAACTAAACCCCCCCTTCCCAAATTAGACCATTAATAATAATAAACTTTATCTGTATGGCTGTATGGTGAGCACACATTTCACTGTACAAATGGGTACATGTGACAAATAAATGTCTCGTGTCTCTCTTGTCTCTATTTCACACTCAAGGTCCAGACAAAGGCCAACATTACATAAAAATACATTGCATCTAAAAACATCATAAAATACATATAAAATCTTAGTATATCACTTATAAAAGCATCATCAATTATATATCAAAAAAACACAATACATGAATTAAAATCCAGAATAAAAAAAGAATGATCAATGTCCTACAATAAGACAGCGATACCAGTGTCTCCACAACTGAGATTCGTAGCGTGTAATGCTAAACCTTATGTTTGACAAGGCCATAATAATTACATTTTTCGAGTCATTTATCCTGCAAATGAATTTATACATATGATTTCTTAGGTAGCTTCTAAAGTGCTGACTCCTGCAGCCACAAACATGTTAGTAGCACTACACCATCTAGGTTTCCTTAGCAGTGTTCTCATGGCATCATTATAGGCCACCTTTAGTCTCTGCAAACTTGTCTTTTCATAGTTCAACCACAGGTGCGCAGTATAGAGTGGTGTGCAATATGCTCTAAAGAGCGACATGTTCACCACATCTATACACGCACCAAACTTACGCAAAGGAATATTCGCCTGTACATACAGCATACATCGTTGCCTATAAATATCCTCAACATCTGTCATTTGTTCTGTAATAAAATGCCCAATGTTTTACCTTATTACAGACACTAAGATTATTGTCAGACAATTTAAAATCAGGAAATTTTAGACATTTATCCTCTTTTGTTCTACAGATCATAACAGCACTCTTACAAGCATTATATTTAATATCATGTTCCACACCATACTCAGAATATATAGTAAGGAGCTACTGGAGACCAGCGCTAGATGGACTAAAGACCACAAGATCATCTGCATACATAGTATGGTTCACTAAAATATTACCAATCATGCACCCAGTATTACAGGCTTTCAATTGTTTGGACAGATCATCAATATAAAGATTAAAAAGGACTGGGGACAAAATTCCCCCTTGTCTAATACCATTGCTAATCCCAGATGGGGCTGAGACCCTATTGCCCCATTTTATTTGCATAGTCTGATGGGCATACCAGTAAGCCAAGAACATATTTAGGCACCCCTCTTTGACTCATTTTAACAAACAGCTTTCTGTGATTAACACAATCAAAGGCTTTGGAAGCATCAATAAAGCACATAAGAATTGAAAAGGTTTTGCCTCTATATTTGTTTACCATCTCCTTTAGGGCATATATGAAAAAGTCAGTGCCATGTTTAGCTTTGAAACCAAACTTGTTATCTGTGAAGTTAACAAACTTGCAATGTGCTGAGTCACACACATATCAAGATACAACATGTTAATAAAATCTACTTACAGCATCGATCTGTAGGACATTACAGTTCCTACTCATACTGAATGGCGTAGGCAAGCTCTTGTTAATATAAAACGCATATTAGGCGGAGCAACTACTAACAAGCACTACAATTGGCTAGCAGGAAATAACCAATCTACATCTTTCCTTATAGAAACAAAAGAAAGCATTGGTACATAGGAACATGGCGGCTAAGCAATATAGGGACCGAAACGTTAATAACGCGTATGGGGAAGTTTATATAGTTACACAAAAGCACCGTATCTAATGGGTGGCCTGCTAACCCATCCGGCACGTGTGCGGTATGAATCCGCCTCACCTCCTTTCACCAGAGAAGATACCGGGGAGGGAATGGGGGATGTGACCAGGGACCTGACAGGGTGGAGAGGTGGTGAGATAGGTGAGCAAGGCGCCACACGCCGCTGGAACGCCACGGGGAAAACGGTCTCTGATAGTGGAGCAGCAGGACCGGTAGTGGGAGGCTACACAAAACGCAAGACATCTGGATATGGAGTTGCAGGACACGGTTCCTTCACTGGAAGGATATGTTGACAGTTGTGTCTGTAAATGGCTCCGTTCGCTTCAACCAGAGAAAAGCGCGGTACTTTGGCAGGGCCATAGATGTGACCCTGATGGCCATAGCCCTTGTTGGTCTGGAGGCGAACAACCTGTCCACTGGTGAGCTTACTGGATTTGTCAAAAAAAAATTCTGAGTATCGCGTTTGAATTGTAGTTGTTTCTGGACCGCAGGCGGAGAACAAACTTGTGGACCCTGGTGGGATACAGGCAGGGGAGCACGGGTTTGGCGAGACATCAGTTGTTGGGCTGGGAACCCAGTATGGGATCCGATCCCTTGCAATGTTCCTTAAATCGAGCAGGTCTAGGTAGACATCCGATTTTGCAAGGTATGACCGCTCCATTAGTTGTTTTGCGCTTCAGACGCGCGGTCAGTGAGTCCATTGGACTGCGGGAACTCAGGGCTGCTGGTAAAATGTTAGAAGTCTCATAGTTTTGCAAAGTTTTTGAAAGACTGGCTGGTGAACTGTCTGCCGTTGTCAGACAGAAGACGTGCAGGGGAGCCGTGCACGGAGAAACGATGCTGCAACTTCTCGATAACCGATCAGATGTAATGGTTTGGAGTAAATCGATGTCGAACCAAACCAAATAAGAGTCAACAAGAACCAGATAATATTTCCCATGCCATTTGAATGCATCACTGGCTAATGTGGACCACGGTAGAGGAAGAACCGGGTGCGGCAGTAAGGGCTGCTTCTGCTTATGTGGCGTCAGGCTTTTGCAGATGGCGGTTTTGTTGCATATGTACTTGGTCATACCAGGCCAGTAAAACATGCTTTGTGCCCATTGTAGGGTTGCCTCCACGTCAGGGTGGCCCCTGTGGACGGCGTCGAAGTACTTGTCCCGGAGGACAGCTGGGCCAACTGCGTTGTGGCCCTTGACCATAATCCCATCCTGTAACACCAGTTCATCGCGAACCTGGAAGTATGGGCGGATTGCAAGCGGGGTGTTGTGTTGTTCATCCGGTCAGTCACGCAGGATGACTGCAGACAACAATTGTAAAGTCTTGGCAACAGCCGTGTGTTCTGCTAGACTGCTCAAGCAATCAGTAGGAACATACGATACCTTCATTGCTGGTCCTGTTCAGAGAGTTGTTGTTCGTTGATTTTGTGTGGGGCTCTTGATAGCCTGACACCTATTTGCATGTCATGGCCTTTCTTATAGAGAATGTTGAAATCAAACCACTGCAGGTGCATCATCATTCGTTGTAGGCGGACTGGGGCAGCATGAATGGGTTTATTCAATATAGTGACCAGCGGCTGGTGGTCAGTTTCTATAGTTACAGACTTCCCAAAAATAAAGTCCTTGAATTTTGTGCAGGCGGAAACCACTGCGAGCAATTATTTTTCGATCTGGACGTAACGTTGTACAGTGTCAGTTAGTGTGCAAGAGGCGTAAGAAACAGGCTTGCAGTCGCCATCGGTAGTGGTCTGAAGGCAAGCAGAGTCAAGTCCGTACTGGGACGCATCGCAGGTGAGCATTACTGGTAACTCCAAAGCAAAGTAGGCAAGAGTAGGTGCGCTAGCCAGCTGCAACTTGAGAGTGTCAAAAGCTCTTTGGTGCTGCTGATACCAGGACCATGTAGCGTCTTCGTGTGTCAATTCTCGCAGGGGGGCAGATATGTTGCTGAGATTGGGAATAAATTTCCCCAGGTAGTTGACCATTCCAAGGAATCTTTGTAGACTCGCAATGTCAGTAGGAACCGGCATTTCGTTGATAGCTGTAGTTTTTGATGGGTCTGGTCTGAGACCATCACTTGTGAAAACATGTCCGACGTAGGTAACTTCTGGGACTCACAACTTGCACTTCAGGGGATTGAGTTTGAGCTGAATGTCTTTGGCACAGTCTAGTACTTTCTTCAAATTGGCATCATGTTCAGCCAGGTCGCGTCCGTAGACGAGAATGTCATCAACAATGATGGCGCATGGATACTCAGCAAACAATTGTTCCATCGTGCGCTGGAAATCTTCGCTGGCAAAGCTGATGCCAAAGGGCATTCTCAGAAATTTTTAGCGGCCAAAGGGGGTGCCGAACATAGTAAGATTGGACGAATCTGGGTCCAGTGGAATCTGCCAAAACAAACTTTTGGCATCCAGAATGGAGAACACTGATGCGTTGCCTATTTGAGCACAACTTCCTTTACTGTTCACATAAGGTAGTGCGGGCATTTGATAGCAGTGTTAAGATCTCTGTGGTTTATGCATATACAGATCTCCTCCATCGTGGAAACCCAGTCAGGTGGGTTGGTAACTTTAGCAATAACACCCATGGAGACCATCCGCTTGAGTTCATTGTGTACTCTGTCACGCATGGCATGCGGAACACGATGTGGTGCTCCGACCACAGGAGTGACGTTGGGATCAACGACAATGTGGTATTTGAGGGGAAACTTGCCAAGCTCATCATTAAACAGTTCATTGTATTGAGAGAGTACTTGCTGAGTGGGTCTGTCAGCGAGAAAGAGTTGATGGACAGCGCGGCCAAAGTATACCAGGCCTAGATCGTGGCATGCATTGATACCGAGCAGTTTCTGAATCCCCCTTGATGATATAAAACTTTAGGGTATGGGCTGCGTGTCTATGGTGCATTTTAAATTAGTTTGTCCAAGTGGGTGTAGACCATATCCCTGTAGGTCCGAAGCATGGCCAAGGCCTTTTCAATACGTTCAGCATTACGAATTATTTAAAACTCGGATAACGAGATGACGTTGCATTTTGTGCCCGTATCAACCTTAGTGATCAAAGGTTTGTTATTCACAAACATGGTTACCTCAGGGTCAAGTTGCTCGTTAGACGAAGGGAGGAGAGAGTGGATGGCTGAGCTGGTATCTGTACTTTCAGAGAGCTGAACAGGGGATGGAAAGTCAGGCTCTTGGTATTCGTTATCAGCAAGCTCATGTTGAAACAGGTGCAGGCTTGTCCTTGGAGCTGGTTGAGTCGCACGGGAACGGCAGCATCTAGCAGTGTGGTTTAATTTCTTGCAGAAGCTACAGGCTTTACCATAAGCAATACAGAATTGTTGACCCGTAGCATGAAAATAGTTGCAAATTGGACATCGATCAGCATATTGGGAACGGCTGTTATGAGAGGTGATGCCTGTAAGATTGACACCATACTGCAAACGCTGACCAGAGGTCACAGATTTAGTGTGAGAAGATGTTATTTCAGCAATCCGGCAGGCATACTCGGCTTGATTAAGGGTTAGGTCAGTGTTACGGAGCAGTTCATCCCTTAACTTGTTATCAAGCATACCTCCAACAATTTTGTCACAGATGAGTTCATTGCACAGATCACGAAACTGGCAGCGTACAGCAATGTGTTTTAAGTTGCTGATAAAACGTTCAACCGGTTCATCAATCTGCTGCATATGAGCATAAAACTTGGTACATTCAATAGTGTAGTTTGAGGGCAGGTCACACAACTGTCTGAACTTTGCAAGTAAGACGGCAGGATCATCAATCGTCTCTGCAGGCACTAGGACCTGTCCATTAGCATCTAGAACGGCAGGCTCAAATGTGAAATTGTTGGCACGATTCATTGCCTCTGGGTCCACTAAGTTGAGTAATACAGAAGCATGCACATCAGGAGGGTCGTTGCGATGAACGATGCGAATATAGTGAGTGTAGTCACGCTCGAAAAGACGGCAGCGTTCAGCAATGTCAGAGCCAAAGATCAGAGGACTAAGACGGCAAGACAAGTTTGCCATGATAGAGATAACTGGCACATAAACAAATTTTAAAAAAAAAACAATAAAAGTGAACAGAATAGGTAGGACACCATGTAATGACACCATGTAATGTGTTGAGTCAAACACATATCAAGATACAACACATGTTTATTAAATCTATTTACAGCATCGATCTGCAGGACATTACAGTTCCTAGCAGCTAATACTGAATGGCGTAGGCAAGCTCTTGTTAATATAAAACACATATTAGGCAGAGCAACTACTAACAAGCACTACAATTGTCTGGTAGTAAATAACCAATCTACAAAACTCATTTACTCTATCCAGCAGAACTCTTTTTAAGACTTTTGACAATATGCTGGCTAAAGCTATGGGCCTGTAATTATTTAGGCTGCCTACTTCACCAGCTTTGTCCTTAATGACTAGCACTAACAGAACAGGCAACATTGACTCTGGTAACAAGCCATGAATCATAAAGCCAGTAAAACAAATAGCAAGGAGAGGAGCTATCCTCATACTCGCATACTTAAGATGTTCAGCAAAAATATGATCCAAGCCACTTGCTTTGTTGTTGGACAGCTTGTTCATGGCATGATACACCTCATATGACATAATCACCATTGAGTCATTACTCTCAATATTGTCCACCCTATACAAATAACCTTGGACACAGTTGAATAAAGTACCATAATGTTGTTGCCATAACTCTGCGATATTAGCTGTTCCGGAGATTCCATCCACAGTGCATGGTAGAGATGTTCTGCAACTGTTAAGAGCTCTCACTTCTTTCCAAAAATCAGTAGCATTGTTACTTAGCAGCTTCTTAGCCATGGAATCAGCCCTCATAGCTTGCTCATTTTTACAGATGAAGTGAACAGCATACTTATATCCTGCATTAGTGAGCTTCATGTACTCAAACACAGACCCCTGTCTGGGTCTACCTGCCATAGCCCATGATTTAGAGGCTTCACGGGCTTCAGCATGATACCCAGCTACATACTTATTCCAGCCAGGCCTGATGTTTTGTGTCTTATTTTTATGCTTGCAGTAGGGCTTACTGCCTTCAAATAAAGTGCTTACTATATCATTATACATGGAGCAGATATCTCTCCTATGCTTCATATCCTAACAATTAACATTACTACACATTATTGCATCTTTAGGTAGATGAATATTGCTTAAGGATTTATATGTATGGGCATAATAGGCTAAGATGTCTTCCTTTGTGAGGGTTGACCAGTCCAGTTTTTCTGTGTTAAAGCTATTTCTATCTCTGGATACCACAGGTAGGTGTTCAACATTTATTGTCATAGCAACAGGTATATATATGATCGGTCATTGCTGCCCCATACAAAATATTCATACATTAAATAGTATAATTTCTGCACTTTTTCCTGTTTTAGCTACACGTTTAAACCTCTACATTTGTTTTTCTTTGTTTTAGTACTTACTGAAAAATATATTTTAGATATTTATTATAAAGCATCAATGTAATTATTGCCTCATTGCAACGGGCAGTGAGCAGAGTCCTTGTTGCCATACATTGCATTTTTATCATTGATTTATTAAGTAGAGTTCAGGGTCAAGTATTCAACTGTGTATCCAGCTGAGTGTTGTCAGGCACAGCTCGGTGGCCTACTTCCAAATATCACAATATGATATGCTTCACAGAAAACAGACCATGATAACTGATCACAAGGGATATTCCCGTCCATGCAAAATACAATAGTGTCATTTCAACATACAACAAGGAAGTAGCCTGTCAGCTCATCTGCTTTCACCTGTTACCCAATTATTCCAAGATTGACACAAAACGCTGGAGTAACTCAGCGGGACTGGCAGCATTTCTGGAGAGAAGGAATGGGTGATGTTTCGACTCGACTCAATCTGAAGAATTCAGTCTGAAGAAGGGTCTCGACCTGAAACATCACCAATTGCTTGTCTCCAGAAAGGCTGCCTGTCCCACTGAGTTACTCCAGCAGTATGGATACGCAGATGACCTGACCCTACTGCATTCGGACAGGAGTTGGTCAAACGTGGAGGATGTATTCTAGGCGGATATGGAACTTAAGACCTGGAGACTAAAACTGAGTGTGGCAAAAATCACCACAACGGCCTTTCACCTGAGCAACAAGGAAGCTCAACGGCAGCTAACCGTCACCCTCAATGGGTCACCCCTACCCTATAACCCATTTCCAACATACCTCGGGGTGAAACTTGGTCGGCAGCTGATCTACAACACCTTGAAGCTCTCTGTGCTAAAGTCTCGGCGCAGAACACCCTCCTGCATTGCTTGGCTGGATCGCCATGGGGTGCCAGGACATCTACTCTCTGAACCAGTGCTCTTGCACTCGTGTACAGCACCGCTGAGTACGTTGCCCCAGCATGGTGCCGCAGCGTTCATACTAGCAAGCTAGACGCCATCCTCAATGGCACCATGTGGATCATCACCGGCTGCCTACGTCCCACTCCGACGGATCTTCTGCCAGTGCTCGCAGGTTTCGCACCCGCCAAGCTTCGCAGAGAGTACCTCACCCTCAGGCTGGTGTGCAAAGCTCCATCGGATGCCAAACATCCTTTGCACCATCTCGCCCAGGACTCACGGCAACTGGGACCTCAACGCCAATCATCTCGTCGCCCCTTCTGCTGTCATGCAGCGACCGTCTGTGGCTCCGGTTTCACCACACTAGGAGCATGGAGAACCAGCTGGGAACAGACTTCGCGACCTCCTCCTCAATTCACTGTTGTACCGAACACCACAGCCCCACCCGGCTTGGAACTGCTCCGCAAAGAGTGGGTCGCTCTGAACCGGCTCCATACATGGGTCGGCCGCTTCAACACCAACATGCATCGCTGGGGGCTGTGTTCATCAGCAGCCTGCATGTGTGGAGCAGACCAGCAAACAACGCAGCACGTCATTTTTGACTGCGCTGTCCTCCGCCCCCCCTGGTGGAGGGGTAGACCTCACGGCCCTCGACAACAGCACATTGAACTGGCTACAGCGCCTGGAGGGCCTGCTGCCTCAAACGCCAGAAGAAGACGACTCCAGCATTTTGTGTCTATCTTCGATTTAAACCAGCATCTGCAGTTCTTCCCTACCCAATTATTCTCATTCCTCTGCTTTTTCTGCATTGTGCCTGTGTTCATTTCAAATATATATCCATTTTTATTTTGCAAGTTGGTGTAGAATCTGCCTCCACTGCTCATTTGGGCAATAATTCAAGATTATTACAGCACACTGCATTAAACAAATGTCTCCTCATCTCCCTCAGTTCATTGCATCTGTCTGGAAATACAACTGCAATATTCCACCTGGTGGAAGATCACATTAAACCTATTTGAAGCATTAATAACCATATAACAATTACAGCACGGAAACAGGCCCTCTCGGCCCTTCCAGTCCGTGCCGACCATTTGTTTTCCCCTAGTCCCATCTACCTGCACTCAGACCATACCCCTCCATTCCCTTCACGTCCATATACCTATCCACTTTACTCTTAAATGTTAAAATCGATCCTGCCTCCACCACTTCTGCTGGAAGCTCATTCCACACAGCCACCATCCTCTGAGTAAAGAAGTTCCCCCTCACGTTACCCCAAAACCTCTGTCCCTTAATAGGATAATGCTCCTGAAATTATTAATTGTAATTAAATATTAATAACCACAATCCTCCATCTATCCTATGGGCAATTTTTCACTCCTCACACTTGTTTTTACCAACATTATCAGCCTGCCCTCACCATGGTCACCTCCATCCAACACGTACCTTGCCCTAATAGATCAAAACTAGTGTAAAACTAGTGTACAAAACTGTATAAAATCATGCGAGGAATAGATCGGGTAGATGCACAGATTCTGTTGCCCCGAGTAGGAGAATTGAGCACCAGAGGACATAGGTATAAGGTGAGGGGGAAAAGACTTAATAGGATAAGACTTAAAAAGTATCATAGAGAGTCATAGAATGATACAGTGTGGAAATACGCCCTTCGGCCCAACTTGCCCACATCGCCGACAATGTCCCAGTTACCTTAGTCCCACTTGCCTGCGCTTGGTCCATATCCCTCCAAACCTGTCCTATCAATGTACCTGTCTAACTGTTTCTTAAATGATGGCATAGTCCCAGCCTCAACTACCTCCTCTGGCAGGTTGTTCAATACACCTCCCACCCTTTGTGTGAAAAAGTTACTCCTTGGATTCCTATTAAGTCTTTTCCCCTTCACCTTTAACCTATGTCCTCGATTCCTCTACTCTGGGCAAATGATTGTGCATCTACTCAATCTATTCCTCTCATTATTTTGTATAGCTCTATATGATCTCCCGTCATCCTCCTGCGCTCCATGGAATAGAGACCCAGCTTACTCAGTCTCTCCCTATAGCTCACACCCTCTAGTCCTGGCAACATCCTTGTAAACCCTTTCATGCTTGACAATATCTTCCTATAACATAGTGCCCAGAACTGAACACAATATTCAAAATGCGGTCTCACCAACATCTTATACAACTGCAACATGACCTCTCAACTTCTATACTATACTCTGACTGATGAAGGCCAATGTGCCAAAAGCCTTTTTGACCACCTTATCTACCTGCGACTCGACCGTCAAGGAACAATGCACCTGTACTCCTAGGTCCTTCTACCCACTACCCAGAGGTCTACCATTTATTGTGTTGGTCCTGCCCTTGTTCGACGTCCCAAAATGCAATACCTCACACTTCTCTGTATTAAATTCCATCAACGATTGTTCCGCCCACCTGGCCGTTCGATCTAGATCCTGCTGCAATCTTTCACAACCATCTTCACTATCTGCAAAACCACTAACTTTTGTATCATCAGCAAACTTGCTATTCTTGCCCTGTATGTTCTCATCCAAATCATTGATGCAGATGACAAACAGTAACGGGCCCAGCACCGAACCCCGAGGCACACTACCAGTCACAGACGTCCAGTCCAAGAAGCAACCTTCCACCACCACCCTCTGCTTCCTTCCATGGAACCAATTTGTTATCCATTTAGCTATCTCTCCTTGGATCCCATGCGATCTAACCTTCCCGAGCAGCCTACCATGCGGAACCTTGTTGAACGCCTTACTGAAGTCCATGTACACAACATCTACAGCTCTGCCCTCATCAACCGTTTTGGTCACGTCTTCAAAAAAAATCAACCAGATTTGTGACACACGACCCTCCACATTCAAAAGCATGCTGACTATTCCCAATCAGCCCTTGCCCATCAAAATGCCTGTAGAACCTATCCCCCAGAATATTCTCTAGTAACTTTCCAACTACAGATGTTAAGCTCACCGGCCTGTAGTTCCCAGCATTTTCCCTGCAGCCTTTCCTGAAAAGAGGCACAACATTTGCCACCTTCCAGTCTTCTGGCACCTATCCTGTATTTAAAGACTACTTGTAAATTTCAACCAGGGCTCCCGCAATTTCAACTCTAGTTTCCCTGCAATGTCCTTGGATATATCTGATCAGGCCCTGGAGATTTGTCTACCTTCAGTACTTCTTCGACAGCAACCCTGACTGCTCTCAAGACACTTCCAGTGACTGCTCCAATTTCCACCGTCCTACTAACTTTCTCCTCGGTAAGTAGATAGATAGATAGATAATCTTTATTGTCATTATAACATGTGAACATGTACAACAAAATTAAAATGCCAACCAGTCAGTGCACCATTCACACATTTCTAAAAGCTAACGATATGTAAGGATACACACACTACCATAAAATAAGCATAAACACACAACCATACATTCTTCTGTCGATTTCACAATCCATTTGGTATGTAGCGCACCTGCACTCATTTGATGGCTACATTAAGTATAGTTATAGCTGTGGGATAAAAACTGTTTTTTGTCTGTTTGTCCTTGTCCTCATTGATCTGTACCGTCTGCCTGACGGCAACAGTTCAAACAGGGAGTGGCCGGGGTGGGAAATGTCCTTTATAATGTCCTGGGATTTCTTGAGACAGTGGGAACTGTGTAGGTCCTCCAAAGTGAGGAGAGGGCAGCCAACAATCTTCTGGGCGTTGTCAATAGCCCTCTGGAGCGCTTTCCTCTGGGCCGCTGTGCAGCTGGTGTACCACACGCATACACAGTATGTTAGGATGCTCTCTATGGAGCACCGATAAAAGGACAGCAGAAGTCTCTTGGTGATGTTGTTCTTCCTGAGCACCCTCAGGAAGTGCAGTCTCTGCTGGACCATTTTCAGCAGCGCAGGTGTTCACGCTCCATGTCAGGCCCTCCTTAATGTGGATTCCCAGGAAGCTGAAATCCGCCACCCTCTCCACACAGTCCCCTCTGATGATTAGTGGGGTAATGTCTGCTTTCTTCTTCCTGTAGTCTATTATGAGTGTCTTTGAGATGTTGAGGAGCAGGTTATTCTCTCCACACCACACTGTCAGCTGCTCCACCTCATCCCTGTAAGCGTACTCATCCCCCCCAGAGATGAGCCCCACCACCGTGGTGTCATCCGCGATTTGACAATGGTATTACTGTGGTGGGCGGGGGGCAGTCATATGTGTAGATGGTGTATAGCAGGGGGCTCAGCATGCAGCCCTGTGGAGAGCTGGTACTGAGGCTGAGGGCCGTGGATGTGTGATGGCCCATTCTGACACTCTGGCTGCGACCCGACAGGAAGCTATTTATCCACATGCAGTTGGAGTGTGGAAGTCCCAGGTGCCCCAGTTTGTTCACCAGTTTGTGGGGAAGGATGGTGTTAAAAGCAGAGCTATAGTCCACAAAGAGCATCCAGTGAGAGAGTGCAGCAGCGAGGGCTGTGGCTACAGCGTCCTCTGCGGATCTGTTCGCTCTATATGCAAACTGGTGGGGGTCAAAGCTTCGGGGCAGGAGTGATAAAGAGGATAAATACTCATTTAGTACCTCGCCCATCTCCTGTGGCTTTGATTCCTGAGAGGTTGTTCATTCCTGAGGGGTACCTTTTTCACAAAAAAGGATGGTGGCTGTATGGAACAAGCTGCCAGAGGAGATAGTTAAGGCAGGGATATCCCAACATTTGAGAAAAAGTTAGACAGGTAGATAGATAGGACAGGTTTGGAGGGATATGGACCAAACGTGGGCAAGTAGGACTTGTGTAGCTGGGACATGTTGGCCGGTGTGGGCAAGTTGGCTGAAGGGCCAGTTTCCACACACTATCACACAATGGCTCTATGACTAGTTCTTGATCATTTACTTCCATTCTTGCCACAATCATCCTCTGCCTGACACAATTGTGCTTTGCTTTTGCATTCTCTTAACCAGGGGGCTCCATGGGGCAATCCTCCACCCAGCCTCTGTGGCAGGCTGAAAGTTGTTCTGCGCTGATATCCAAGGACAGCATTTGGAGGGCCACATGCTGCACCATTCTGGCACAGTCAATGATCCTTTCATTTCTTCCACCTATTCCTGACAAGGTACAAATAAATTTTTAACCGATTACTTTTTCATCCCTGATCTAATTTTATATCCAGGGCAAATCTGGTCGACATGCTTACAATCTGTTGTTTCAGTGAAGGATCAAGTAATGAATGCAGTGATTTTTAGTTAAATACTCTGAAATTCCAAGTCCATCAATGAACAAAAAATTACACTAAATCACATTCTCCCTTGAGCGGGCTGGTGGAAGCAAAAGATATGTTACTCAGTAAAACTGCTAAGGAAGTTCGTGTTTACCAAAGGGAAAGTTCTGAGATTATTTGGCTGGTCTTATTTGGATATTTCTTGTCTCTGGGCAATCGACAACTAAGGAGCAAAGTTTCAAAATAAGGTGGGGTGAAGAGGAATTTTCTTCCTCAGGAGAGAGTTTTGAGAGTTTTATTTTCCCTCAATGGATTTCCAAGGCTATGAAGTGTAGGGAGTAGCAATGAACTCAAGCTCAAATCAATCATTAAATGGTAGAGTAGGCTCCAGAGGCCACGTGAACAAACACTGCTCTTATTTCTTACCTTTCTGACAAAAAATAGTTGCCTTGTGAATAAAGTTTTTTCAGGTTTTCCAGGGTGATTTAGTGCTATTTAAGTGTAAAAATACATGCATTTAATCACTTGAAAACATGAGTACAAAGGACAATATTTGAGAGCACTTGAAAGCCAGTTAAATAATTCTATACAAAATAAAACAATAAAAATTGATCAGGCAAAGGTTCAATCATAATATTCCACCATAAAAAGTATGATTTGAATGTGGTTCAATCAAACATCCGCTCGATCATATCATAGTTTTATAATAGTAAACTGTTTTGAAGTAAGAATTAAGAAAAACATGTATATCATGAAATTATGCCATGGAATTCAAAGGTTTCAAGGGTTTCAAAGTTATTTTATTGTCACGTGTACCAATTAAGGTACAGTGATATGCGAATTACCATACAGCCATACGGAAAAAAAGCAACAAGACAAACAACATAAAAGTAGTTCTGGCAGTGCGTTCATTTATCATCCACCATAAAACAAATGGGAATGTCGATCTTCTGAAATAAAATTCCCTGCTACAAAAACAGAGGGTGTAACCAATGTTCATGTGATTTCAAAGCCTGCACATCAATATTCATTTTAAGTAAGCAGTCTTCTTGCTTTCCAAATGAAACTGTGAACTGTGACTCCTATTTATTTGATATCACAAAACAAATTGTCTCCCAGAATCACAGAGTGAACATAATGGGAACACTACCAGGTTTGGTACCATGGTTACTAACAGATGAAGATGACCAGCAAAGAGAAGTATTTTCATTACAATACTTTGCTGTTATCTTTGTTGTGTAATTATCTTTAACAGTGCATTTGACTCAATCATTTCCATTTGAACCTTGCAGAAGCCAACCAGACCTGAATGAATTGTAATTTAGTCTTGCCGTGCTTGTAAACTTATCACGTTTGTATTTTTATGTGACTATTTTTTACCCACAGATCTGAAAACATATGTCTTCATATTTCACTCAAATCCAATGAATCATCACATAGAAACATAGAAAATAGGTGCAGGAGTAGGCCATTCGGCCCTTCGAGCCTGCACCGCCATTCAATATGATCATGGCTAATCATTCAACTCAGTATCCTGTACCTGCCTTCTCTCCATACCCCCTGATCCCTTTAACCACAAGGGCCACATCTAACTCCCTCTTAAATATAGCCAATGAACTGGCCTCAACTGCCTTCTGTGGCAGAGAATTCCACAGACTCACCACTCTCTGTGTGAAAAATGTTTTCCTCATCTAGGTCCTAAAGGAATTCCTACTTATCCTTAAACTGTGACCCCTTGTTCTGGACCTCCCCAACATTGGGAACAATCTTCCTGCATCTAGCCTGTCCAACCCCTTAAGAATTTTGTAAGTTTCTAGAAGATCCCCACTGAGGGGCCGGTGTGTTGGAGCCATTTATGTTTAGGCTAGCTACAGTTCGCATATTTTGTCTAGATATATCCTGCAGTATTATTTTGGACACTTGGGGCTGGGCATTAGATGCACTGAGGGGCATATATATATATATATATATATATATATAAAATAAAACTCTCAAAACTCTCTCCCGAGGAAGAAAATTCCTCTTCACCCCACCTTATTTTGAAACTTTGCTCCTTAGTTGTAGCTAGCCTAAACATAAATGGCTCCAACACACCGGCCCCTAATTGTTCTACGTATACAACTAAGCAATTGCCAATAAACATAAATAGGAGCTACAAAACTTTACACATTTTGTAGCTCAAGGGTGTGTACTATGTGTTGGCATTTAATCTTCTTTAGTGATTCTTCAATCTTCTTCTCTTCCTCCTTCATATCCTTACCTTGAGGGCCACCAGACTTTACTGTACCTAGGTCTTAGCTTCTTGGAGTTGACATATCTTAGTTATCAGTCTTTCCAAGATGTTGCTCTTAGTCCAATGTCAAATTGTGCTCACAAGACCTTGTGTATCTTGTATGGTCTCCAATATTCTGCCCATTAGCCAGGAGTCTCGTGGTGCAGTGGAATCAGCCACCACAACAATGTCACCTGGAGCAAAGCTTCTCCTTACCCTTGACCTTTGTTGTCGTTCTTGGATTAGAGGCAAGTATTCTTGTGTCCACCATTTCCAAAAGAGACCTGCCATATATTGCACCTGTCTCCATCTGCGTTTGATGTACAGGTCTACCTTCACAAAGAGTCGAGGTGGGATTATTGGTTTGGTTTTCAACAGAAGATGATTTGGTGGGAGTGCTTCTAGGTCCATTGGATCATTAGAACTCTTGGTAATGGGTCAATCATTTAAAATTGCTTCAACTTCACAAACTAAAGTTTGCAATCCTTCATCATCCAGAACTTGTTGGTTAAGAACAGAACGCAGCACATTTCGAACCATGCGGATCAATCGTTCCCAAACACTGCCATGATGGGATCCTGCTGGGAGTTTAAGGTACCACTTTATCCCTCGCTGAAGCATAGCACTCTGGATCTTATCCTGATTCAAGCCATTGAGTGCTTTTCTCAATTCTCTTTCGCTCTGATACAAAATTTGTGTCATTGTCTGATCTTAAAGATTGAACAACCTCGTCTACAGATGAATCTTCATAATGCCTGGATGTAGGAATCTCTGTCAAGTGTAGATGCAACTTCAAGATGTACTGCCCTGCTTGTTATGCAGGTGAAGATTACACCCTACCTTTTTACAAGACTTTGTCCTCTCTTGATCTCTATAGGACCAAAGTAGTCTATTCTTAATCTGTAAATGGAGGCTTAAAAGGTAGAATCCTCTCCAGGGACAAGTCTGCCATTTTTTCTTCTCCAACTCTTCCCTGCTGTTGTCTATACACAACACAGTCTGTTGTGACCTTTCTTGCAGTGGAGTTAGCTTTGATAATCCGGTATCTTTTATGGAGGCGAGACAGCATATCTTCCACCATGTCGAGTTGCTGATGGATATGTCGTAACAGTAGTGTTGATATGTGAAGATCCTTCGATAGAATATAGGATGTTTGGCCTCTTCCGCGATCGCTAGTCTATTCAGGTGACCACCTACTCTCAGAAGTCCATCATCCAGCACCGGATCTAGCTTGTACAAATGACTGCTTCTTTTGACACCATTTTTACCAGTTTCCAGTAGTGATAGCTCTTCTACGAATCTTAGTATGAGATTGAAATACAAAGGACGGGAGTAGGGAGGGGAGAGGAGTTATGAAGAGAGGGAGAGAATGCCAGAGGGTTGGGGAAAGGAGTGTTGAGAGAGGGATTGGGGGAGGGTAGGAGAGGGAAAAGAAGAGGGAGGAGGTGAGGAAGGAGAGTGGGAGAGGAGGGGGAACAGAGGGAGAGGAGGGTGGCGTGGCGGAGGTAGGGAGTGGGGAATAGAGGGAGAGGAGGGCAGTGGGGAGGAGGAGGGATAGTGGGGGGGATAGGGAGAGGTGAGGAGTGGGGGTAGTGGGGGATAGAGGGATAGGAGGGGAGAGAAGTTATGGAAGGAGGGAGGGAGTGACTGAGGGTAGGGGAAAGGAGAGGGAGAGGTGAGGGAGAGGTTGGGAAGGGGGGGAAGAGAGGGGAAATAAGAGGGAGGATGAAAGCAAAGTGCATAGGTATATGGACGGGAAGGAAATGGAGGGGTATGGTCTGAGTGCAGGTAGATGGGACTAGGGGAAAACAAATGGTCGGCACGGACTGGAAGGGCCGAGTGGGCCCGTTTCCGTGCTGTAATTGTTATATGGTTATATGGTTATGAAGAGGAAGGGGAGGGTCTGCTAGGGATGAGGGAAAATGAGGTGCGCCTGTGCAGTTGGGGGCCATGGGTGAATGGTGGAATATTGCATTGGGGGACCAAGCCTCCTGTGTGACAGGGACCCAATGGGTCCCACATAGTATATCTGTCTAGTACATAACTAAAACTCTGATCTTGTGCTCTTCCGGTTTGCGGGGTTTTTCTACTTGCGCAAAAAACAGTACGTGATAGCACTAAGATAGCACTTTGGTTACCTCCCACATTCCAAAGACGTACAGGTTTGTAGGTTAATTGGCTTGGTAAATGTAAAAATTGTTCCTAGTTGGTGCAGGATAGTGTTAATGTGCGGGGATCGCTGGTCGGGGCGGACCCAGTGGGCCGAAGGGCCTGTTTCCGCACTGTATCTCTAAATGAAACTAAACTGTTCGTCTTGTGCCTCAAGCTTGGCATTGGTTGCTGCCAGCTCAGTTTATCTTTTCAGTTGCTCCTTTTGTGCCTCAAGCTTGTGCTTTTTGTTCATGGCACTGTCATCGGGTCCAATTTCATCTGAGTTTACAATACTCTTGTATGGCACTTTCAGCTATGGAGAGTGTAGCTTGCTGTCCAACTTCAGATAACCACCCCTCTACATTTTGCCGGAAGTGGCGGCGCTGCCTGGCAGCTGCGACTCACCTGCAGTCCGTCTGTTTTTTTATTTTATTGTTGTCTTCTTGTGTCTTAGTGAGAAATTTGGTTTATTAGGCTGTGTATGTGTGGGGAGGGTGGGAGAAACAGGGTTTTAATCTCTCCCTTCAGGGGGGGTACGACTTTTCTTGTCGTGTCCCCCGTCACCGTCTCCGTCTGTGCTGAGGCCTAATGGCGGAGCTGGTGGCCTCGGAGCTGTGATGGCCTTCCAGCTTCCAGTAGTGGCGGCAGCCCGGCTTCAGAGCTGCGGTGCTCCAGCGGCGTTCCAGCAGCGACCCGGCTTCATAGCTGCGGTGCTTCAGCGGTGCCCCGGCTTCAGAGCTGCGGTGCTCCAGCGGCATTCCAGCGGCGACCCGGCTTCAGAGCTGCGGTGCTCCAGCGGTGACCCGGCTTGAGTGCTGCTGTGCTTCAGCGCTGTTCCAGCGGTGGCATTCCAGCGGCGACCCGGCTTCAGAGCTGCGGTGCTCCAGCGTTCCAGTGGCGGACCCTGCTTCAGAGCTATGGCGGTGGTCCAGCGTTCCGGCGACGGCAGCCCGGCTTCGGAGGCTCGGCCGCGGGCCTAGTGGTCAATAACATCGGAGGCCTGGATCGCCTCAGCACAGAGGGAGAACAAGGAGGGAAGAAGACAAAGACTTTAAGACTTTTGCCTTCCACCACAGTGAGGAGGTGCCTGGTGAACTCACTGTAGTGGATGTTAAATATGTGTTTATTGTGTATTTTGTTTTTTCATTATATGTTATGACTGCAAGGTAACGAGATTTTGTTCAGACCAAATGGTCTGAATGACAATAAAGGATACTTTACTTTACTTTACTTCACATCTTGTATAAAACCATTAAAAGTTTCCATTCTTTGTTGAAACCAATGATTTTGCCTTTCAAGCTCCTTTTCAGGCAGTGGTACCTTCACTAATGACTCGTGGCTCTCGCTGACTTCATCACAGAGATTGATTCATTGAACCAGGTTAGATTGTACTTCATTTTCATTGTCCTTTAATTTCATGAGCTTTCGGATTTTCAATTAACATGTTAGCTTGTTTACATATTGAGTTTCTTGTATTCCGACCCTTTTTCCATGAACAATTCCCAGCCTTTGTCAGTGTGTTTAATAACTCATCTCTCCATCTATGCAACAAGTCAAAAAGAGCCATTAAGCCCGAGCAACCGGCGGAAGAAGTAGGCCCAACTGAAGCCTCGGGCTCAGTTTTAACATCGTCTCAGGAAGATGTTTCAAAGAAGACAAAGTCGAAAAAAACAGAAATAGAAGAACTTTGAAGTTTTCTCTCACAAGAAATTGCAAGTATAAGAACAATTGAATAGTTTAAGAAAAACTGAACTTTAAAGAAGAATTGCAATCCTTTAAAGAAGAAATCACAACTGTTCACGAGACATTGGACGCCTGGAAGATAACAACGAAAGAAAATCTTACTCAACAGATCTAAGAGGTAAATGTTAAATTAAATTGAAATGTTAAGTTAAATTAAATTAAATTCGATGGAATCCAGCTTTAATTCTAAGTTGGATCCCATCATTCAGACATTAAATCAACAAAATACAGCTATAACTCAATTAGAGGATATTGCTGAGACAAGTGCGGAAACTACAAAAAAGCTTATCTCCGAGAACAAGCGTTATTGAGTAAAATAACTGAAAAATGTATTGACTTGGAGGGTAGTCAGAGATGCCAGAATTTAAGAATTGTGGGCGTTCAGGAAGGCAGAGAGGGGAGACATGACCTCCGTGAATTTGCTGTAGACATTGTCTTTTTGCTGTAAAAAAGTCTTAAATCTTGATCAAAAACATCTACTTGGTCGGGCACACAGAGCACTGAGACGCCGCCCAAGGGCGGACGTCCCCCCAAGATAATTGATAGTGAAGGTGCAATATGACCATGTTTTGGATGATATGATAAAGAAAATCGTTCGCAACAGAGATCTCCTATTTGAAGGAGACATGATCAGTATATTTAGAGATTATCCGGTGGAGGTCACCAGGAAGAGAGTGTTGTTTACAGAGACAAGAAGAATAGTTAAGAATATACAAGATCTGAGATATGGACTGATGTACCCCGCAACACTCATAGTTATCTACAAGAGGAAGGAATATCTCTTCATTGACCACATGGAAGCACTTGATTTCACCCAGAACATTGAGAATAAGACCGATGATTGAACAATACTCAACACCCACCTGACATTACCGAACATCGTTACCTCGCAGAAAACAAATGGAACTTTAAATTGTTATACTAAGGCCTACTTAAAATTGATAATGAGAGTCGAGCGAGTTTTTTTGCTATTGATATATAACATTTATATTTTAGTACTAATTACTACTAATTATGATTACTAATTATTATTAAGTATTATTAATTGGATCTACTCAGAATTAGTTAAAAATATGAACTATAAGTAAGGTTTGATTCAGGCAATTTATTAATTATTATTATTATTTTTTTTAATACTTTTGACCAATTTTTGATTACATTTTTTTTAATATGAGACAAATATTTTACTTTGAGAATAATAACTTTTTCAGTTATAAACGGATTATAAATACTTTGGACCTAAAAATGTTTTCCCCCTCCCCCATAAATTCTTTTTATTGAAACTTCTTTTTAAGAAAAGCATGGAGCTAGTATTATTATTATTTTTTCAACAGTTACAGAAGTCTTTAGATTGCTAGCAACGTTAGTATGGCTATCACTTCCACGAACTATAGATGTAGTTCTTTCCTTTCTTTTACACTTTACTAACCATTTATTCTTTCACCTTCTTTATTTTATATCATATTATAATTTTAATTTTGAATGGAATTATAAGTTTTACTTAAGGAGATGTGTCCGGGAGGAAGACCTACGAGATCTAAAATTCATCTATCTGATGTTTGGGTGTAATGTAGGGTTTAATGTGCTGAGCCATTTGCTTTTTTATAGACCATCCTAACCATAAGATGCAAGACGCTGATATGAAAATTGGGGGTGAAGGAATTACATTTTGTAGTTGGAATGTTAAGGGAATTAATGAACCAATCAGGAGAGGTAAAGTATTAGCACATTTTAAATCTCTTAAGCATATATAATAATCCTCCAGAAAACCCATCTCAAAAAGGAAGCGCAACATAGATTGAAAGCAAAATGGATTGCTAAAAAGTATCACTCTTCATTCTCACATAAATCTAGAGGGGTTGCAATATTAATCCGCAAAGATATACCTTTTAAACATACATCAACTATAGAAGATATCGACGGCAGATATATTGTATTAGTAGGTGAGTTATATTATAAAAAAGTGATTCTTCTTAATGTTTATGGACCAAATTTTGATAGTCCCCTGCTTTTCAAGAAAACACTCAATACTATTCTGGAATTTACACAACATAACTTAATAATTGGTGGCGACTTAAATTGCACACTAGACTCTTATTTAGACAGATCATCAAGACAAAGAAAATTAAAATCTCAGTCAAGTGAATTTCTAAACTCATATATTAATACTACCAACATCAAGGATGTCTGGAGAATTGAAAATCCATGCGGACGAGAATACCCATTTTACTCACCAGTACATAAAACCTCTTCAAGAATAGACTATTTTTTAGTAGACTCCAAACTCATCCCATTTACCTACAACTCGAAATATCATAATATTATAATCTCAGACCATGCACCCTTAACATTTATGATTAAACTAAACGGAATGGCCAAGAAACAGACACAATGGAGAGTTAACTCCCAAATTTTAAATGAAAAAGTATGTCATGAATATCTTATAAAACAGATTAATATGTATTAAAGCATTTGTACGAGGAGCATTAATCTCCTCTCAAGCATTTCATAACAAAGAGAATCGGGCTACACAACAGATACTGGAAATGGAAATAAGGCAATTAGACATAGAAAATACGGCTGCGCCATCTATGATAAAACACAATAAAATTGCAGTACTGAAATACAAGTTAAATAAAATATACTCAGACCAAGTTATAAAACTTTATCAGCATACTAAACAATTACACTTTGAAATCGGTGACAAACCACAAAAACTATTTGCACGCCAACTTCGAAAACTGGACGGGGAAAAAACAATTTACAAATTGAGATCAGATAAGGGAGAAATACTAACACTGCCCAAAGATACCAATGACAGATTTCTACAATACTATCAAAAACTTTACTCAACTAAAATGACAGAACAATCTGCAGGAATGGAAGCATTTTTACAGAAATGTAATTTTACAGGTTTAAATTTGAAAGAGAGAGAATCACTAGGTGCTGAAATAACACTAAAAGATATTGAGGTGTCTATTATATCTTTAAAAAAGCTGGAAAGGCCGCAGGCCCCGATGGCCTAAGCTCTGAATTTTATTTAAAAAATTATGATCTAATTTCCCCACGCTTACAGACACTGTATATGTATGTTTTTACTCAACAGAAACTGCCAGAAACTTTAAATGTATCTACAATAACACTTATACCAAAAACAGATAAGGACCTTGAAGACCCAGGCTCATATAGAGCAATAGCTCTCTTAAATACTGATCAGAAAATATTATCTAAAATCCTAGCACATAGATTAAGTTTAGTGAATAACAAATTAATACATCCCGACCAAACAGGTTTTATTCCAAAACATTACTTATTTTATAATTTGAGACGATTATTCAATATTACATATTCAAATAGAATTGCTAACGTAGACCTAGCAATCATTTCATTAGATGCTGAAAAAGCATTTGATCGGGTGCAATGGTCATATCTATTTTTAGTGATGGAAAAATTCCAACTGGGCGAGAAGTACTGCACATGGGTTAAACTCTTATATACTAACCCAACAGCTAGAATATTAACAAACCAAATGTTATCAACTAAATTTAACTTATCTAGAGGTTGTAGACAAGGATGCCCGCTATCTCCGTTATTATTCGCTCTCGCTATTGAACCATTAGCTGAAAGTGTTAGAGCCCTTCCAGAAATATACGGGTATAATACTAAAGACACAGTGAATAAAATGTCTTTATATGCAGATGATGTATTAATATACATTACAAACCCAGAAACTAGCATTCCAAACCTATTAAATCTAATAACTCTTCGGTTTGTTTTCAGGATATAGAATTGGAATAAAAGCGAAATCATGCTAATAACGAAACTCAATTTGTATACATTGCAACAATCCACTTTTAAAATAGTCAAGGAAAAACTTAAATATCTAGGAATTTATGTAACTAAGACATATACTTCTTTATTTAAATTAAACCTCCCACCTTTACTGAATAAACTACATAAGAATATTCAGTATTGGAAAACACTTCCTATTTCAATGTTTGGTAGAATTAATGCTATAAAAATGATCTTTTTACCACAATTATTTTACCTCTTCCAATCAATCTCGATATATCTCCCAACATTTTAAAAAAGTTGTTTCCATTGTTACAAGCTTTATTTGGGATTATAAGAATCATAGAATAAGCAAAAAACATCTAAATCAAAGACAAATGGAGGTTTATCTTTACCAAATGTTTTGTTTTATTTCTGGGCAGTCAATATTAAAAAATATGAATTTCTGGTTGGAAGAAATCGATCAGCAACCAGACTGGTTAAAGATGGAAAAGGAAGGCTGCTTGCCTTTTGAAATCGGCTCGATGTTAGCTCCCACAAAATTGCACAAAAAAACCTATAGTGAAAACCCTATAATATATAGTGGTATACAAATTTGGATACAATTAAAAAAGACTTTAAAATTGGATAATTTATCACTCTTTCTCCCCATTGTAAACAACCCTTTACAATGGGGAGAACCGTGTACTTTACAAACTTAAAGCACACGGTATTGGTGGTTCAGTATTGATGTGGATAGAGAACTGGCTGGCAGACAGGAAGCAAAGAGTAGGAGTGAACGGGTCCTTTTCAGGATGGCAGACAGTGACTAGTGGGGTTCCGCAAATGCATGGCAGATGCAGTATAATGTGGATAAATGTGAGGTTATCCAATTTGGTGGCAAAAACAGGAAGGTAGACTATTATTTGAATGGTGACCGATTAGGAAAAGGAGAGATGCAGCGAGACCTGGGTGTCATGGTACACCAGTCATTGAAAGTAGGAATGCAGGCGCAGCAGGCTGTGAAGAAAGCGAATGGTATGTTGGCATTCATAGCAAAAGGATTGGAGTACAAGAGCAGGGAGGTTCTACTGCAGTTGTACAGGGTCTTGGTGAGGCCACACCTGGAGTATTGTGTACAGTTTTGGTCTCCTAATCTGAGGAAAGACATTCTTGCCATAGAGGGAGTACAGAGAAGGTTCACCAGACTGATTCCTGGGATGGCACGACTTCCATATGAAGAAAGACTGGATAGACTCGGCTTGTACTCGCTGGAATTTAGAAGATTGAGGGGTGATCTCATAGAGACTTACAAAATTCTTAAGGGGTTGGACAGGCTAGATGCAGGAAGATTGTTCCCAATGTTGGGGAAGTCCAGGACAAGGGGTCACAGTTTAAGGATAAGGGGGAGGTCTTTTAGGACCGAGATGAGAAAATCGTTTTTCACACAGAGAGTGGTGAATCTGTGGAATTCTCTGCCACAGAAGGTAGTTGAGGCCAGTTCGTTGGCCATATTTAAGAGGGAGTTGGATGTGGCCCTTGTGGCTGAAGGGATCATGGGGTATGGAGAGAAGGCAGGTACAGGATACTGAGTTGGATGATCAGCCATGATCATATTGAATGGCGGTGCAGGCTCGAAGGGCCGAATGGCCTGCTCCTGCACCTAATTTCTATGTTTCTATGTTATTTAAACCCTATGTTGGATAAAGGTTTTACACAATGGAAAAATTATGGAATTAAAAAAATGGGACATCTCTATAGGAAAGGCACTTTTCTTTCATCTCAGGAGTTCCAACATTCAACTACATTCAAATAACTTTCTCAGATATTTACAACTTAGAGATTATGTTAAATCAAATACACAATATTATAGAACTAGGGAACCAGAAACCCTTGATAAATGTTTGAATAAACATCCAAATACAGAAAAATTAATATCTCATATTTATAATACCCTCTTAGATAGTGAGGTCCCGCTGACGGAATTATATAGACAAACATGGGAAAATGAATTAGGCCAACCTATAATGAAAAATATTTGGGACGAAAGTCTACAACATATACATCAATGCACGTTAAATGCCAGACATGCCTTAATACAATTTAAGGTATTACATAGACTACATTACTCTAAAACTAAATTAAATAGAATCTTCCCACATATCTCTCCTATTTGTGATAAATGTCAGCATTTAGAGGCTAACTTAACTCATACCTTTGTAAATTGTATAAGAATCAAAAATATCTGGATGAATATTTTCAGAATAATTTCTGTAGTTGTCAATACCCAATTGGATCCAGACTCAAAACTAATAATATTAGGAATATCAGAACAAAGCCTAAGACTTACAACAAACCAAAGAAACTTTCTTGATTATAGTAAAACAACTGGGAAAAAAATAATTTTAAATTTTGGAAAGGTCCTATAACCCCCACAATTAAAATGTGGATTATGGAAATGTCGGAGACCTTACATTTGGAAAGAACTAGGACTTGTCTTATTCGACAAACAAGAATTATTTGATAGAATATGGTCTCCATTTATTGATTTTTTGAAAGGGTAAATTGGTTCAGCACGGGAATCTGACTGAAACTCGAGCTCAGGATTAAATGAATAGTTATGCTTTATAACTTACGGACCTATCTCCAAAGTTGTATTATTGGTAAATTACTCCATTCTTCTTTATCGTGCCTTTTTAAAAAAAAATCTTACTTTCTATCTATTAAAAAAAACTAAATAGAAGCAGAGTTAATATACAACTGATAAAGGAGGACCACTATTATTTTGGTAGCTGGATTCCCACCTATTAGCAACGCAAGATTGATATATAAGAAAGTTTGTATTATGATAGGCACATGCTTCTAATAAAGATAAAAAAATTAAAAAAAATTTAAAAAAGTGCACATTGACAGATTTTAATAAAGGCCATTTTTATACATTTTGGTTTCACCATGTAGAAATTACAGCAGTGTTTATACATAGTCCCCCCATTTCAGGGCACCATAATGTTTGGGACACAGCAATGGCATGTAAATGAAAGTAGTCATGTTTACTATTTTGTTGCATATCCTTTGCATGCAATGACTGCTTGAAGTTTGCGATTCATGGACATCACCAGTTGCTGGATGTCTTCTCTGGTGATGCTTTGCCGGCCTGTATTGCAGCCATCTTTAGCTTATGCTTGTTTTGGGGGCTAGTCCCCTTCATTTTTCTCTTCAGCACATAAAAGGCATGCTCAATTGGGTTCAGATCGGGTGATTGACTTGGCCACTCAAGAATTGACCATTTTGTAGCTTTCACAAACTCCTTTGTTGCTTTAGCAGTATGTTTGGGATTATTGTCTTGCTGTAGAATGAACTATTGGGCAATGAGTTTTGAGGCATTTGTTTGAACTTGAGCTGATAGGATGTGTCTGCACACTTCAGAATTAATTATGCTACTACCATCAGAAGATAAGTGAGCCAGTACCTTCAGCAGCCATACACGCCCAGGCTATAACACCCCCACCACCGTGTTTCACAGATGAGGTGGTAGTTCTTTCTCTCCTCCATCTTGCCATCACTCTGATATAAGTTAATCTTAGTCTCATCTGTCCAGGCGAAATTTTTCCAAATCTGTGGTTGCTCTTTTAAGTACTTCTTGGCAAACTGTAATCTGGCCATCCTATTTTTGCAGCTAACCGGTGGTTTGCATCTCGCAGTGTATCCTCAGTATTTCTGATCATGAAGTCTTCTGCAGACAGTGGTCATTGACAAATCCACACCTGACTCCTGAAGAGTGTTTCTGATCTGTCGGACAGGTGTTTGGTTTTTTTCTTTATTACAGAGAGAATTCTTCTGTCATCAGCTGTGGAGGTCTTCCTTGGCCTGCCAGTCCCTTTGCGATTAGTAAGCTCACCAGTGCTCTCTTTCTTCATAATGATGTTCCAAACAATTGATTTTGTTAAGCCTAAGGTTTGGCTGATGTCTCTAACAGTTTTATTCTTGTTGTTCAGTCTCATAATGGCTTATTTGACTTTCTTTGGCATAACTTTGGTCCTCATGTTGATAAACAGCAATAAAAGTTTGCAAAGGTGATAGAAAGACTGGAGGAAAGGCTAGGCATTGAGAGCTCTCTTATACCTGCATTAAGGAGGCAATTAAACACACCTGAGCAATTACAAACACCTGTGAATCCATATGTCGCAAACATTATGGTGCCCTGAAATGGGGGGACTATGTGTAAACACAGCTGTAATTCCTACATGGTGAAACCAAAATGTATAAAAATACCCTTTAATAAAATCTGTCAATATGCACTTTAACCACATGTGATTTTTTTAAATTACTAATCTCAAATTGTGGAGTACAGAGGCAAATAAATAAATGATGGGTATTTGTCCCAAACATTATGGAAGACACTGTAGACTAATGTGAAAAACAGCAGCTTCAATAAGGTGGGAGATTGCAACCTTCACGTGGTCCGCCCGGTTTCGACTAATGCAATCAACTCGACGTGCATAAACAGAAGATCAAATAGAACAAGTTGTCCTACAACTTTAGGCTGTGCAGCCACATGAAAGAAGAAGCAGCAGCTTCAATACAATTACATTAATTGGGGAGCTTTTTTTCTTAGTCTAGCATCCTTTAACTCAAACACAAAATGGTTGGGAGACAACAATATTTGTTTCCCTCAGAAGGGTCTTTCCATTTTACCTCTGCTTGGTTGATTCTCTCAATTTCATCCCCATCCCCCAAACCCCATCCTCACAGTTGCTGCTTGTAATTTTGAACAGTGTCAATGTCTCACCTACCTGAGTGAAAGAGTTGCTGCAATTCCTCCCTCCACAACCAGCAGCCACTTCTCAACACCTGTCAGCAATCAGAAGGGCAACATTCTGACATCACCATCCAAACTCCTCCTCCCATTGGCCAAAGAACAAGGTGCACCTACTCCTTCCTGCCCCTAAGCCCCTGTGAACTGCATCCATGTTCCACCCACAAACCCCACTCACGCTCTTTGTTCCTGCCATCTTTGCCCCTGCCTTAAATTCAACATGGATATTTAGCAGATTTCCCGTGCTCCACCACTGGCCACCATTGATTAGTGATCCGTCAGAGGTCCGGCATGTTGCAAAACATTCTGTGCAAGAATGGTAGATTAGTAAATCAGCTCTGCTTTAGGAAATATAACAATTATTTGAAGATTTCCTTCGCACAGTCTACTGATGTTATTCCATCTGTTTTATCAACCCTAAAGCCACATAATCATTTTGAGCAGGCATAAGCTCTTAAAGGCCACAGGAATACTGCACTTTCTTAGACATAAATATTGCATCCAATTGGTGTTACCCCTCTATTCTCTACTCCACCTTCTTCCGTGAGCCCCAACATATTCTGTCTTCTCCCTTCACACCTGAAAACAGCTGTCCAGTGGAAGGAGGCAGTCATCATATTAGAAATACATGGCAGTTTCCTTACAATGGTGTAGATTTAAAGAACATTTTATGTCATATATTGTCCATTTATATATTATCAACCAAAAATAAATGTATTACAGGCGATATCTTGAGAAATCTAAAAATAAATTGGAAACATTCTAAATTTATTCTTAGCAAGCAAGAATGAAGGACTTTGCGTACACAAATTCATCTGCTGAATGTCACATAATAAGGTTGTCTAAAAGGAAGACTGAAATCAGACCACTGAAGCAAAGCTTTCAGCATAGATATCATTTAGAGAAACACAACCACATTCTCTTTGGTATTAATAGCAGGCTCCTAACTGTACAAACACTGTACACATATTGACTTCTTAATGACACATTAAGAAAAACTGAAGCTTATTCATTGACTTTCTACAAGAATGGATGAGAAAATATGGAGCAACTTTTTGTTTTAGTCAGTAATCATGATAATATATAATACTAAACTCAAATATCAATGATTTCATTGCAGTTCCAAAAAAAAAAAAACTGTTATGATATACATTTCTCAGCCACTTCTTTTATAGAATCAGAATGATACAGCACAGAAACAGACCCTTCGGCCCAGCTTTTAACAACAGTACTGAAAAAATCAGAACATATACTTATGGGGGTGAGATGGTATTTTACTTCGGAGTCACGTGAGTGACTACGTGAAGAACCCGTCAGCCTCGCATGTGCATCATTACGTCTAACGCATGGTGCTCTGACTGGCTGGTGGCGCGTCGCTCCACCACCGGTAGTTTTAAAAAGGCCTCCAGATAAGTCTCGAACTTAGTCTGCGGTCATTTTCTTCTTTTGTTTTACAGCAAGAAGGTCATGGAAAAGGTGAAGCCTCATCGGGATGCAGGGAGAACCGCTTCCGAAGAACGTAGCAGTGCGGTCAGCGGGCGGCAGTCCGTTTCACCGTCGAGGTCGCTGACTCCACAGCCAGCGACCCTGGGCTCGGTGCCCATGGGCAGCACTTTGGCTACCCCGCGGGTCTGGAAGGCCAAGTGCAAGTCCAACAGGCCAGTGGACTCCGATGAGTCCGGCCGGGAGTGTTCGCCTCCCCGAGCGGGAAGTGTCGGCGGACGCCTTTCCCGCATGGAGCATCTTCTCCAGAAGATGCTCCAACATGATGTGCACTCTGGTCAGGAGGCATATCTCAGCAGGCTTCGAGGGCTCGCAACAGTGCCTGGTGCAGGGCTGCATTATGTGCCCCCTTCGGAGGACGGGAGCATAGACCACCAGTCATGGGCAGAGGACTGCTCGGTGCGAGACCCGCGGGATGCGGAAGTGCCAACTATGGTCACTAAGTTTGCAATGCCGTCACTGGTTGGGGAGCCACTGGAAGAAGAGCTCGCAGCCAGCATTAATTATCTGGCTTCCCACCAGCTTCAGGAGCAAGTCATGATGGAGACAGCCATGAGGTACCATGCTCCTAGCAACTGTCCTGCCCTTAAGGTACCCATGGTGAATAGTTCCACCTGGAGCTAAATTGGCGGCGGCATTTAGACCCAAGAGGTCAAGCTGCAGAGAATTCTAAACCTGCTGGCGGCGGGGTTGACAGCGTTTGCCAGATCGGTAGACGGCAGCGCATTATAGGAGGCTCAAAAGGGACGCAATGGCATGTTGTGCAATGCACAATTCGAAATTAATTGCTTTCGTAAGAGTTTGCAGGGTTGTGTAAGGTCAGTAATGTGCAGCCGCCCAATTTGCTGTTTGGAGAAGACCTGTCCAGGCAGGTGAAAGATTTGGATGACGAGTCGAAGGCTGTGGGGCTACTGCAGGCTCCACCTCCTAACAGACAGTCGTCGTTCCCATGCCAACACCCCTATGCCTCGACCAGTGAAAGACCTACAGCGGAGACCACCTCCAGCTTGAAGAACCAAAGAACTGACCGGAGGTCTTTTTTAGGACGTGGCCCGAGCCGACCGACAGCCAAGATGCGCAGCTGGCGCACACCAGCATCTCAACTCCCCAAACATCGGGGAAGGAAATAAATGTCCAGAATCCACCAACCAATGTGGAGGTAGGTGTGTCTGGGTCTCAATGTAACATACTGGGTGTGGGTCCATTGCATGTTGGTGGTAGGTTACGTTTCTTTGTGCAGGAGTGGCGGTGGTTAACTTCTGACTTGTTCATACTGCACAGTATAGAGGGGTTCAAAATTGAATTTGCAGGCTCTCTCCCACTCACACAGCATGCTTCAAACCGTACCTTTGCTCGTTCAAAACAGGATGATTTGGAAGTTCAGGCTAAAATTGAAAAGTTATGGGCTAAAAGAGTGATTAAAAAAAAGTCATGAATCTCATGAATTTGTATCCAATATTTTCCCTAAGGAAAAGAAGGATGGGGGGTGTCGCATTATTTTGGACTTAACCCATACCTTTGTGCAGTACAAACATTTAAAAATAGAAAGTTTAATAATGGCAAAACAGCAAATTTCCAGGGGATCTTATATGGTATGTATTGATCTTAAAGATGCTTATTACTCTGTACCTGTTCACAAGGATCACAGAAAATACTTGAAGTTTAAATGGATGGGGCAACTATGGCAGTTTAAAGCATTGCCGAATGTGTTAACCTCAGCTCCCAGGTTATTCACTCAAATATTGAAACCAGTGCTGGCTCTATTGAGAGAGCAGAAACACATAGTAATGGCTTATTTGGATGATATCCTCATTATAGGGAAAACCATGGAATTGGCTATGTTGGCAGTTTCAGCCACTAAACTTGCGTTTGAACAGTTGGGGTTCCTAATTCACACTGAAAAATCCAGGTTGACTCCATCCAGGGTTATGGATTATTTGGGATTTACTATTAACTCCAATCACCTGTCAGTCACTTTGCCTGAGGGCAAGAGATTGAAGTTAATAGAAGCCTGCAATCATCTTATCACACAGCAGCTGCCTTCAATTCGACAAGTAGCTAGCTTAATTGGGAAATTGGTGGCTACATTTCCAGCTGCCAAATATGGGCCTTTGCACTATCAGCAATTACAAAGAGCAAAGGTGCAGGCACTCAATATAATTCTGGCCACTTTGACAGAACGATGCAATTATCGGCCGAAGCCATTGATGAGCTACAATGGTGGATAGCAAATATTGGCCATTGTTCTGGCAATATTTCAATTGAAAGCCCTGCTGATGGCGTTAGTTTAAGCACAAAGAGTCCAGTCCTTGCAAAAGTTTTGTTTGGACAGTTTGCTCACCTCTGCTGGTAGTTTCACCTTTTTTGTGTATGACCCTAAAAACCAGGTACCTAGGGATTGAAATTACAGTTCATCGCATATCCTTTGGATCCCAATCTGTGTGCAGTAGCTCACCTCTGGCAATACATTACCCTCACTCACCAAGGGGCTTCAGGGGTCTGAGTTAGCATTACTGATTAGCCACAGGAAGCCACATAGGCAGGCCTCAACTCAAACCATTTCCAGGTGGTTAAAGCAAGTTTTAATAAAGGCTGGGATTAATACTAAAATGTTTAAATCTCATTCCACCAGGTCTGCAGCTATGTCGGCGGCAAGGGTCATGGACGTCCCGCTAGACCAGATTTTGTCGGCTGCAGGGTGGTCCTCAGCACGCATGTTTCAAAAGTTTTATAATAAGCCTTTAGCCGGAACGAGCGTGTTTGCTTACTCAGTTTTAAGTTCGCGTTAATGCCCTCTCTGGTAGAAGGGGAACTGTTGTTGTTTTGTTATCGTTAACTACACATTAAATTCAATTTGTTCATTATGTCATATCTCTACAGTTTTGTCCACTCTTCTTGGTCAACTATAAAGTGTGTGATGCATGGATTTGTTCCACGGCATGGAGTCACAGAGCTTTAAAATCTTCATGTAGTCACTCGCGTGACCCTGAAGTAAAATAGTAAGATTAAACGAGAACTTACCAGTTTGAAGTTTGATCTGGCTGCCGTTGCCTGACTGCATGCTGACCGGGGACCCGAAGGTGGCAAAGTGGCGGCGTAGCTTCTCGATGACCGCGGACGAAGAGAGGGAGTGAAGCTGGTCAACTTGGATTTGAGGGTGTCGAATGCTTTCTGGTGTTGCGGGAACCAGGCCCAGGCAGTGTCCTTTTTCACCAGGTCCCTCAGAGGGGCGCTCAGTTCACTCAGATCCCAGGTAGTTGACCATGCCCAGGAAGCGCTGTAGGCCAGGCACCTCAGCAGGTGCAGGCATCTCGGATATTGCGGCCGTCTTCTGCGGGTCGGGCTTCAGCCCCGATTCTGTGAAGACATGCCCCACGTAGGTGACCTCAGGGACCCGGAACTGGCACTTTCTTCGGGTTGAGCTACAAGTTGACTTCTCAGGTTTGCTGCAGCACCTGGCAAAGGTTGTGGTCATGCTCAGTGACATTCTTCCTGTAAACCAGGCTGTTGTTGACAATGATGGCACACGGGAGCCCGGCAAACAGTTGTTCCATGGTCCTTTGGAACTCCTCGCTGGCAGAGTTGATCACAAACGGCATGCGGAGGAAGCGATACCTGCCGAAAGGCGTGCTGCAGGTCGTCAGGTGCGAGGACCGCTCGTCCAGAGGTATCTGCCAAAACGAACTCTTGGCATCGAGAACCGAGAACACAGTGGCAGGGCCGACCTGTGCAGCAACATCCTCCACCGTCCGCATAGGATAATGCGGGTGCCTGATGGCCAAGTTCAAGTCTAGGGTTGATGCAGATCCGTAGTTCACTCTTATTCTTCTTCGCAGCAACAACCATATTAGAGACCCACTGGGTGTGGACCGTTACTTGCTTCAGGATGCCCGTGGCCACCATCTCGAGAAGACCTTGCCTCTCATGGCAAAGGATACACGGTGCAGAAGACGGACAACCGGCGTGATGTCGGGATTGAGGGCAATCCTGTAGCTGCAGGGCAATTTCCCCAGCTTCGAGTCAAAACGGGATTTGAGGGTGTCGAATGCTTTCTGGTGTTGCGGGAACCAGGCCCAGGCAGTGTCCTTTTTCACCAGGTCCCTCAGAGGGGCGCTCAGTTCACTCAGATCCCAGGTAGTTGACCATGCCCAGGAAGCGCTGTAGGCCAGGCACCTCAGCAGGTGCAGGCATCTCGGATATTGCGGCCGTCTTCTGCGGGTCGGGCTTCAGCCCCGATTCTGTGAAGACATGCCCCACGTAGGTGACCTCAGGGACCCGGAACTGGCACTTCTTCGGGTTGAGCTACAAGTTGACTTCTCAGGTTTGCTGCAGCACCTGGCAAAGGTTGTGGTCATGCTCAGTGACATTCTTCCTGTAAACCAGGCTGTTGTTGACAATGATGGCACACGGGAGCCCGGCAAACAGTTGTTCCATGGTCCTTTGGAACTCCTCGCTGGCAGAGTTGATCACAAACGGCATGCGGAGGAAGCGATACCTGCCGAAAGGCGTGCTGCAGGTCGTCAGGTGCGAGGACCGCTCGTCCAGAGGTATCTGCCAAAACAAACTCTTGGCATCGAGAACCGAGAACACAGTGGCAGGGCCGACCTGTGCAGCAACATCCTCCACCATCCGCATAGGATAATGCGGGCGCCTGATGGCCAAGTTCAAGTCTAGGGTTGATGCAGATCCGTAGTTCACTCTTATTCTTCTTCGCAGCAACAACCATAGTAGAGACCCACTGGGTGTGGACCTTTACTTGCTTCAGGATGCCCGTGGCCACCATCTCGAGAAGTGTAGACTCGACCTTGCCTCTCATGGCGAAGGATACACGGTGCAGAAGACGGACAACCGGCGTGATGTCGGGGTTGAGGGCAATCGTGTAGCTGCAGGGCAATTTCCCCAGCTTCGAGTCAAAACGGTCCGGGTATTCGGCCAACGGGTTCAGGGGTGCCTCCACCAGGTGGACATCACTGTGGAAGCTCACCAGTCCGAGGTCCTGGCAGCAGGCCTCCGCGCCGAGCAGGGGGGCACATTTACCGTCTAGCAGAAAGAAAGAGAGGGGCCGAGAGGTCTTCAGCACCTTGCAGTGGAGAGTGGCCTTCCCCAGAGGAACAAGTACGCCACCCCCATAGGCACGCAAAACAGCACTGTCTGTGGAAACGAGCTCATTATTTCTTATCTTCTCAAACAGGTTTGTTGACATAACATTGGCAGCAGCCCCCGTGTCCACCTTAGCAGAGAAGGCCATGCCATTCACCGTCACTCGGACGGTCGGGTCTGTTATCAGAGCAGGTGCACCTCGCAGGGAAAATACACTCAGTTCGCTCTGGGAAGAGCCAGAGTCAGACGGGGAGTTCATCATGCTGAAGATGGGAACCAGACGCGGTATCATCACGTGTCAAGTAGCAAGAGGGTTTCTGCTGTGGCTGTGCAGGGTTCCCACGGGAACGACAGGCCGCCGAGAAATGGTTGGGCTTGTTGCAGAAATTGCAGGTTTTCCCCAACGCCGGGCAGACATTAGAACGATGCGAAATAAAGTTACAATTCGGACAGCGTTGACACGGTCTGGAACCTGGTGCAGGGCTTACCCTCTGTCGCCGAGGAGCAGAGTACTGGCGACCGGCAAAACTGGCTGCATGGACCACAGGGTCAGGTGGCTGTACAGCAGAGGAGACAGCCTCAGCTAAACGAGAGGCATGCAACGCCTCATTGAATGTCAGATCAGGCTTACCTGGTGGAGGCACCCCTGAACCCGCTGGCCGAATACCCGGACCATTTTGACTCGAAGCTGGGGAAGCTGCCCTGCAGCTACAAGATTGCCCTCAACCCCGACATCACACCGGTTGTCCGTCCTCCGCACCGTGTATCCTTCGCCATGAGAGGCAAGGTCGAGTCTACTCTTCTCGAGAAGAGTAGATTCGACCTTGCCCCTCATGGCGAAGGATACACGGAACCGGCACTTCTTCGGGTTGAGCTGCAGGTTGACTTCTCGGGCCCGCTGCAGCACCTGGCGCATGTGGTGGTCGTGCTCAGCGCCTCATGTCCCATGTCACGCGGCCCACGATCCCGGTGTCTCAACAGTCCCTGTCTCCCTCTGCCTTGGTCCGGAAACGCATTGCCCATAAACACGGTATACAGAAGCGTTCCCACGACAGGTCCTGCCGTGTCCTCCGCCCTCTTCTCCCCGGCCAGGTCGTCCATATGAGGTCCATTTCTGGCCGCTCCAAGCTGGCCGTGGTTGTCGGTTCTGCCGGCTCCCCTCGTTTGTACCTTGTCAACCACGTCGGCAAGGTGTACCGCCGGTCCCGCCAGCATCTCCTGCTCGTTAACGAGCCTCTCCCTCCCCCGGCAGCTCCATATGCCCCCCCACTGCCACTTTTGCGGCCTAGTGCCTTGCCCGTTCCTCTGGGGTCCCCCCCTCCTGCTTCTCCTGTCTGTCTTCCGGCTGCAGTCCCGCTTTCTCCGGCTTCCTCACCCTCCTCTTCGCCGTCCGTCCCCCGATGCCTTCATCGCCCAGGGGTTCTCCTGTCCGTAGCCCCCCCCCATGCCCCGGCATCGTCCCCACTTGTTCCCGTCAGGGAAGGAGGTGATGGCGAGGTTCGGACCCGGTCTGGTCGCCTGGTCAGGACGCCGGTCCATTACGGCGATTATGTGTGATTCTGTATTCCCGTGCCTTACTGTTTGCATTTAGCCTAGCGCATGAGACGTGGTCGCCCTGTCACTCACTGTTTGTTTTTGTAGAGGAAGGATGTAGATGATATGTGAAAACACCTTTAATTGATAGTGACGATGTCCATGCTAACCACTCCCCCACCAGTTAGTATAATTGTAACCTTCACACCCCTAGCTCTCTCTCTAGTGATCGTGACAGACCACGTACAGCTAGGGCAATAATGTATGTTCATTAAAGTAGTAAAGATCCAATGGTGTCAGATATGATGAGGGATTACGTGCCCTCCACTCCCAACCCCTCCTCATAAAACCAGCTGGTAGTTCTAGTTTCTTCAATCTTACTATTATCAGGTCATGTTTCCGGTCTGTGACTCCACACCGCTGCTTTGAAGGTTGACGCGCATGCGCAGCTGACTGGTTCTTCACCTCATCCCTCATCATAACTCCTCATAAAATAAAGATCAAACTTCAAACTGGTAAGTTCTCATTTAATCTTACTATTTTACATCAGTAATTCGTGTAATTAGCAAGCTACAAAAATGTTGTGTTTGTGCTCTTTTAGTTTATCTCAGTTATGATATAGCTGTGCATGTGTGTTTTTTGGGAAGGAAGGGGCAATTAGACCTGTCCAATTTCAAGTGATCCCATCTGGTAAATCTGCTACTGTGTGATGGAATAGGCTGTCAACACAGACAATCCAGAATTACACACAGTATGCAGTCAGACCAACAGTCAAAAACATAATGAAAATCAGATGTAGCAGTATATACAAAACTAGAATCAGAGAAAGATAATTTTTAAATCTGTTATAATAGTATTATTTTGTAGATGGCACTAAAGTCCATCCATGCCACTAATAGTCTCTGTATAGCAAACTCCTCATAGTCTACATTTTTGAGCTGAAGTCTCTGGATTTGTCTTTTGTTTGCCACCAGTTCCCCACCTCTCTGTTCCATATTTGGTTAAATAATCATTGATATTGGTCTAGGTATTGGCTTATGAATGTTATTCGTGCTGAAATACGGTGAACAACTTTGTGTGCTATTTAGACAAAACATACCACACATATGTACATCTGGTAGTGCAAAATTAATAAACAGAGTGCAGGATATAATGTATCTACAGGTTTGACTTAAAATCTGCAATGCCTGTGGCTGAAGAAACGGGGAAACTATTGCAGGGGAGACATAAGCAAAAACTGCACACTTTGAACTTCAGTCAAATCATTTTGTATTTCTCTAAAAGGATCACCAGATTTCAGACTTGTGAGGCATACACTGATGGACAGAGAAATAACAGTAAATGTCAATGCTGTTGAAGAGCCGTAGAAGGTTTGTTAAAAAATAGCAACCGACCAGTGTAATTACACCTACTTTAGTTCCGATTTCTTTACAGGCAGGAACATTTAATTCCAAAAATATAACAATATTAGCATAAGACTAACAATGATCTAAAAAGAAAGGCTTATCATGCTGAAAGTCTATATCCAAAGTAGAGTAAAATAAGAATGAGTGTAGGTTGAATTTTTAACCTATTATTTGCAACAAAGATGGGTAAATGTATTTTGCTGCACGTACATCTGTAAGAGGATATTTAACTTTTAAATATAATTACAGACTCTTGTGTATATATAGCTTAGTGCTGTGCTAGTTATTGTTCCAAGTGTTTAGTGTAGTCTGAGGGCTAGTCTATTTTTGTGCATATTATCAAAGAGTACCAAAATACAAAGAGATTTAAGTTGGAAAGTTATATTTGAGATAGTAATCGCCGAGTAATTTTCATTTTTACACTAATGATGCCCATTTCACCTGTCAGCTGCCACTCTCAGCTACACCTTGAAAAGAAATACTGCAGATGTTGAAAATAGGAAATGAAACTAAACTTATTAGACATGGATCTTATCTCACATTCAATAAAACATTACGTTGTAAGTGGGTTAAAAATCCTTTCAGGCAGCATCTGTTAATAGAGGGGCAAAGCCAATGTTTCAGGTTGATGACCTTTCATTAAAACTGGGAAAGTTTTTTTTCAAAGAGATTTTTTAAAAGATTAAAGTTGTCGAGAACATGAGAGGGGCAGAGGGGGCGAAAGGAGAGGTCAATCTTTTGACAACCCAATGTGCTTAACTCAGAACCAGTTGCTGGTTACTACATTTAAAGGCAAGTATTTGGCCTATCAAACTTGGTCCATGCACAATTACCCTACTTTACTTGCATTGTGGGTTCTAATTATTTCCTAAATGGAATTGCTGAATAGTGGGAATTCCAGTTTGTGATCCTTGGTGGAGTCCAGGTAGGTGAGGAAGCATTTACTGAAGGAATGGATCTGGCGTAGAATGAAGTGAAGTTGTGGTCCATTGCAGGTCTGGGTGAGTGAGGCCCGGAACTGCAGGAGAGTCAGAGCGAGGGCCTGCTGGTGGCGGTACACGTGATTAGTGTGGAACACAGGGCATGGCAGGAGAACTGTTGTGACAAGAGGTGGATTGACTGTCTGTACCTGAAATCTGGGGTGGGTCCGAAAAGAAAGGCCTGGAACCGGTGATGGAGCCCATGGGGCACAAAATGGAAATGCAGGCAAGTGCCGAGGAAACACGTGGCTGTGGTAGCGAGTCTGGGTTAAACCTGCTCTGTGGTCATAGAGTCGGAGAGTATTAGGAATCACAGTGGGGGAGCAGTGAGCAAATGTCTTGCAAAACTCCCGTCGGAGAACTACTTCAAAGTAGGAATACTATTTCTGTCATAGATGGGTCCTTCATATGTGTCTCTTTTGTGTTCCGTAGTTTTCCTATCACTCCCCCTCTCCTCAGATGCAACATGGAGACCCCTGGTCCTCACCTTTCACCCCACCAGCCTCAGCATCCAACACATCATTCTCTGCCATTTCTGTCACCTCCAACATGATCTCAACACTAATCACATCTTCCCATCTCAACTCCTTTCCACCTCCCACAGAGACTGCTGCCTTTGTAACTCCTTGGCTCACTCATTCCTTCCCACCCAAACCAACGCCTCCCCAGGTACTTTTCCCTGTAACCACAGGATATACAACATCTACCCTTAGGCCTCCTCCTTCGACTCCATCCAGGAACCTCAATGGTCCTTCCAGGTGAGACAGAGGTTCACATGCAGCTCCTCTAACTTCATATACTGCATCCTGTATTCCCGATGTGGGCTCCTGTACATTGGCGAGACAAAGCATAGCATCAGTAACCGTTTCGATGATCGCACAATCAGTTTGCCAAGGCCTAAAGAATCTCCCAATTGCTAACTATTTTAACTCTCCATCCAATTCCCATACTGACCTTCCTATCCTGGGCCTCTTCCATTGCCAGAGTGAGGCCACACATAAATTGAAGGAACAGGACCTCATATTTCATTTGGATAGCTTACAATCCACCTGTATGAACATTGAATTCTCACGTTTAGGCAACTTCTACATAAACTCTCCTCCCGCATCCTCATGCTTTCTCCCCCATGTCCCCCCTTCCTCCACTGCAAGTCCATTACCAGTTCCACTGTTCTACAGTTCGCAATGAAGTGCCCCTCACCAACAATTAGCCTATCAAGGAATCTCTGTGCAGAGGTCATCTGTTGCTGGCCCTGATTTATCTTGGCCTTTACTTGCCTCCAGTTCCTTTCCCCCTACAATCAATCTGAAGAAGGGTCCAGACCCGAAATGTTACCTATATATTTTCTCCAGAGATGTTGCCTGATGCGCTGAGTTACTCCAGCATTTTGTGTCCATCTTTGGTATAAACCAACATTTGCCGTTCCTTTTTATTACATTTCAAATGACAGATCTGTTCAAGAATACTTTTTGAAGATCCATATCAATAAACTCCTGGAAGAAAGCAAATGACCTGATCAAATGACTTTACCATCCATGTCCAGAGTTTATACAGAGATGTCACACATGGCTCAGACTAGGAATGCTCTGCAATAATGCCAATTTGATAATTCATCATAATGGGACACGTTGAGCTTCTCCATGGCGGGGCCCCTAACAGCTATATGATCAAGTACAGAGTTCAAACTGCCAGACTGGTCATTGTGTCAGATGATCTTAAATAAAGATATAGGAAGGAAAAGAAAATATGAAACCTGTCAGTGCCCTTGTCCCATAACCAGTCCATTTTTGGAAAGGACTATTGGTCTCAGTAAGAATGTTATTCAATGTAATCTCTGAAGCCAACAAGCAGCCAGGCCATTCAGAAAAATATATTTAAAGACCTTTCAATGATCAATGGTTCTATATTATTTGCATTTTTTGAATACAATTCAGTAAAGTATTGCAATACCGAAGGAGAATCCCCGATTAGCACAAAGTGCATAGAAATAATCCACTGAGACCGCATGCATGAGTCACTAAGTTTTGGCGCCATTTTAGAAGTCCATTCCGGTCTGCATGCTTAGTCTTCTGGAGTGGCGTCCTATTTATGCGAGCCCATGCTGCTGCAGACTCTCCAGCTGTCGACTCCATCCGGATTATCCAGCGAACCATCGTCCCTCTCCTCGCCCAACCACCTTCAGCCTTTGTGTCCCAGGGGCAGCTCCCACAATCGACCTTGAGGGCTTGGAAGGTAAGACCCCGGTGCACTTTCCTGCTTGTCCCTACTCTTGCGTCTGCCATCTCTGATCCTCAGCAGCCTCTCTCTACAAGCTGCGGCCCGCCACTCCTGCCTGTGGTGATGTGGGTCCTGTGCTGACGTGCCCCCCCCCGCTGACAATCTCCTGTGTTTGAGCACCATTCATATTTTTCAGTGTGCTTGTGCATTTCGCTGATGTGGATGTAATGTTCAGCTTGTTGAATGCTGACTGACACAATGGGACACACCCAGTGTCCGTCAACAAGCACATTGCAATCACACACAATACTGCTGACCACTCATCATAAAAGGTTTTCCATTTCAAACATGTGCTATGCAATTGAATTTCCATTCCCTAAAAATTCATAGCACATTTAGCTCAATGGTCGATGCACTGTTTATACTTCCATAGAAGTCTCTTCCTAATGTTTTATCCCTGGCAGTACACTGTCTCTTTCTCCTTCAGATTTTTAATATCCCTTAAACTTTTTCTTCTTCTTGCGGATGGCGTGCACAGGCTAAAGTTGTAGGTCAAGGGTAGACATCCAGACCAGGACAGCATCAGTTATTGGGTGGATGGCTTTGAGGCCACTTAAACACATCAGTACTGATGTGACCCCTTAAACACATCAGTACTGTTTAACGATGCAGATCTGTATTTTTATCTCTATTGTTGCAATGCTGACATTCCTGGCAAGGCAATCAGTATTTGTCATAAAAGGGGAGGTACTATCATATTGTGGTCCTTCCCCCTCTCCCCCCGCCCCCCAACACCCCCCCTCCCCCCACCACCAATAATGCAGGCTCACGCTCACACTAACACACACTCACACTAACACACGCTCACACTAACACACTATCACACTCTCACTGACAGGTTCATCTAGTAATTAAGACACAATCACATTGCTTGGTATCTGCTTCTTAAGCCAAAGCAACCAAGGTTTACTAAGTACAGCCATTTACTAACGCCACACTTTTTACCAATGTTTGATACTACCTTATTTTATTAGAAAACGGATACATTTACTCTAGACTAATAGTCTAGTCTAATTACTGTACTCTATTGCAAAAATGTCAAAGATTAGTCACTCTGATGATCTAATTTTACCATTTTGGATATACGTGTAGATAAAAAGACTGGGAATTTAAAAAAAATGCCATTCTTGATATCAACTAAAAAAATCCACAATTGATTTTAAACATTTCATAAGGAATAATCAATTAGTCATTTAAAAAAATGAGAGAAGAAAAAGAAAACAGCTTCATTATCCAGCATTTATTTTATTCTAAGACTCAATACAAGTATGACAAATAAGGTAGCTGGACAAAATATTAATACTATAATATACAATGCATTTGCTACAGACATCAGATGAAAGATAACAAAATGTATTTTCTTGCAGAAATTATCCAAGATTTAGCACAAACAGGCAAAACAGATTTCAGGCACTTAAAAAGGAGATCAGGATCATTCGGTACTAGATTGTGCTTGATCTTAAGATCCAAAATGGTCAGCGTTACTGGGTCAGGAGAGCTATCTGTTGGTGCTGTTTCAACTCGGCTCAGCACCCCCATTTCCATCTCATTAGCTCCTTCGTAAAACAAGCGCACTGCTCCTTTGTTACAACTGTCCCATATGCTGCCATTGATTTGGTAGAATAGCATTTTCTTTTTCACACCAAATGGTGACCAATTGACAGGATACAGCCTCACGTGCTGAGTGCTGCGCTGTACTCTGTGTCTATTTTGATTGTGAGAATGAGCACTTTTGCATGGGAGCGATGCTTAAACTTACATTCACCACATCCATTGATGATAACACCATCCAATTAGAATATGCACAAAAGGTATCTTGGCATCATCTTAAATGTCAAACAAAACCATTTGGTTATTTCACATTAAGGGAAATTGAAATTGAGATTTTTCTCCAAAATGTGTTGATACTGGGTCAATAAAAATCTGAAACTGACATAACTAGATGTTTGCTAAGCCAGGATGTAATATTGGAGTAAAGTACATTTTTGACAACCCAAAATATCGTCCGCTAATTCCCCCCACAGATGGTGCCCGACTGATTTACTCCAGCACTATGCGTTGTGCCCTAGATTCCAGCATCCATCGTTCCATTTGTCTCTGTTTATGAGAGACAGTTCTATTCAGTTTTAAGGGGCTGAATATTATATTCCCACTCAAACTCCATATATTCAGGTCTCAGCATTCCAACAACCAGATCTCAAAAGAATGAAACATATTTTCACTTTGTACCTAAGGACTAATGAGCTGCAGGAGGCAAGTCATAGAGAAATCCAGCTCCTTTTGTTGATACAATAGACTCGCCCTCATTTTGCCATAATACCACATAATAAAATCAGTAAGGAATTTAACTGCCTGCCTCTCAGCAGACTAGCAGGCACAGGTGCACATGAATTTTGATACTGAGTGTGCTATTTCTTCACACCAGCTCAAGTTTATATTCTCATAGGGTGGGACGGTCCATTGACACAGGCCAATTAAAACTGGGTACAATTAATCCAAAAGGTACAATATCTATTCCGGTAGCTATTTTACATCATTTTGAGGATCTTGGCTACGCATTCAAATTTTATTCTGGATGAACCAAACATTTAAGGTGTAATTTTGTCCTTTACATGAATTAATGCAGATGATGAGACTGACACAATCAGAAATTATTCTTATTGTGACGATAATCAGTGATCAGAAGTTAATTCTGATCCTAGTGCTACTTTTAGATTGACAACTATTCAAAGGTTAGGACCCTCACCTTTGCTAGCTGTGCCCACTGACCCACAGGGTTCAGCCTGTTACAGATATCCTGCAAGTGGAGTTCCACATCTATTCCTGTCCTTCCCTCCTGTTTGTTTTTACTCGGCAGCTTGGTAGAAATGTTTCCCACAAATAGCTTTCCTAGTCTTCTCCTTCTCAGTGATCTTTCTCTTTCTTTGATCTTTGTTTGCTCAGCTCGGTCTAACCCTTGCCCACCCAGACTTTGGCTGATCGCATTGCACAACCAGCGGACAGCAGCATGCTGTACCAGCTGTGACGGGAACTTGTACAGTGGCCGAGTTCTGCTGACCTAGTCCGAGACGAGCTGCCAGAAAATGCAGAAACGCTCCCGTGAGACCTCTGCCAGTTCAGGTAAGATACAAACATGTCTACCTGCAGAACCCGAAACATGTGAGCAGAGAAGAAAGAAAGTCAGTCACTTGCAAACACCCTTGCAACGTTATCATTCAAATTAAACTCTCAGGTACACTGTGTCCACAGTGATGCATCAAGGAGTTCTAAAAATGACCTGGCACATTCTTCCACCATCAACTGATTATTGTCAGCAAGTGATTACTGTAGCAACTGGATGCTTATTGCCTTTGCATGTCTTTCCCTTCATCAAGCCAGTACAGGTTTTAATTTACTTCCGTTTAAAATTTGAGACTAAGAAATGCCATGTGATACATGAATACCATTCACTAGATTTTTTTAAAGCTTCTAACACCCTCATTTGCTTCATACCGAGGGAACCCATGGCCATAATTGCTATTGATTAAAGTGTTGGACGTTGGCTACTTTTCTGCTGAGTGGGGATAATTTAAATATCCACAGAATAAGCTCCATTTCAAACCCTTTTTATGAAAGCATTTCCCACCTCATTATAGCACAGTACTAATGTCATCTAATTCCTCTGGCTTATTTTGCTTGCTTGGGAGTGATTTTAAATATTCAAGATGCCTTCTTGCATCCTCCTGGTTCTGTCGCACATAGTACACCACATAAGATATTACCATGGTGAACCAGCCAAACATCGTGACCAACATTGCCACATCGGTTGTCTTTTTCGACAGGTTACAGAGGTCAGCTTCATTGGCAGCATTGAGGAAGGACTTGCCAGTGTGTTGCTCCAGTACGGCGGTCTCACAGATGATGTTGCCGGCTGTTTCATGTTTGGAGGGCATGTCGTGTAGTACCTGCTGGAGGGTGCAGTCACAATGCCACGGATTGTCAGAAATCTGGGCTCGGCCTTTGAGCTTACTGAAAGTGTCTTTGTGCACGCTTCGAATTTTGTTGTTCGTAAGATCAAGAGTCTGCAAGGTATCCGACACCCCTTTGAACGCCTGCTCCTCTATGGATTCAATAACATTTTTGGACAAATTAAGTACTTTGAGCTGATACAGGTCTTTGAAGATTTCATTGGGAACAGACCTGATTTGATTGGAGTCCAAGTAAAGTAAGGCAGTGTCTGGGGGCAGGTCCTTGGGAATCTCTTTCAGGTTCGCGTTGCTGCAGCTTACATTTAAGCTGCTGATGTGAGAACACAGGCACCCCTTAGGACACATGCTGGTGGAGTGAAAGCACAGTATCAAGAGCACAAAACTTTGCAGCAAAAAATATGTGGAGAGAGAGCGAACTAGGAATAGGTTCATCAGCTTCATGCTGGGATGTCTGCATAATCACATGGCCAGTTACTTCATCCAACAATATGTGTCCAGTGCACTGTCATGATTTTTTCCTTTTCCGCAGGCATATTGGTCAGGTCACACTCGCTTTCCACTTACATGACGTTTAGAGGTATTTTATCTGAAACAGAAATGTATGCATTTTATAAATTATGCAGCAAAATTTTAAAATGGACAATTTATTTAAAATACAGACTATGGTGAACTCAACGATCCTTGATGTTGATTGCAAGATATTCCAAGTGATTGTTTCACCTCTCCCTGTATTCGCTAAATTGCACTTCCCAGTTTGCCCTCCTCCATCTCAGCTTCACCCATGCCTCATTTTCACCATTCATGGCTCAGCAGTTAAGCAATGTGCTCCAGCCAAAATCAGACACACAAGGCTAGAGTAACACAGTGGGTCAGGCAGCACCTCTGCAGTAAAGGAATAGGTGCAGGAAAGAACTGCAGATGTTGGTTTAAATCGAAGGTAGACGCAAAATGCTGGAGTAACTCAGCGGGACAGGCAGTATCTCTGAAGAGAAGGAATAGGTGATGTTTTGTGTCAGGATCTTTTTCTCCAGAGATGCTGCCTGACCTGCTGAGTTACTTCAGCTTTTTGTGTTTGGCTTCTGTATTTCCTCCCGACACAATGTGCTCCAAAATTTTCCACTTCTCACCATCCTCGAACACCCCCTTAAACCTTTCTCTTCAATCATCCCATTGAACACGGTTGTGGTAATTTCCTCCCAAGAAGAATCTTGCAAAATATTGCTCTCAGGAAACAAAATGTAGAAACTAGAAAAAATAGGTGCAGGAGTAGGCCATTCGGCCATTCGAGCCAGCACCACCATTCAATATGATCATGGCTGATCATCTAAAATCCGTACCCCTTCCTGCTTTTTACTCATATCCCTCGATTCCTTTAACCCTAAGAGCTAAATCTAACTCCCTCTCCAGTGAATTGGCCTCCACTGCCTACAGTTGAAGAGAATTCCACAGATTCACAACTCTCTGGGTGAAAAAGATTTTGCTCATCTCAGTCCTGAATGGCCTACCCCTTATTCTTAAACTGTCGCCCCTGGTTCTGGACTCCCCCAACATCGGGACCATTTTTCTTGCATCTAGCCTGTCCAATCCTTTAAGAATTTTATATGTTTCTATAAGATCCTTCTAAATTTCAGTGAATACAAGATGTATGTTTACTGAATAATTTCTCAGTCCTTCAGATTTCTGACAGGTGACTTCCATAGAAGAAAATCGAACAGACCCGCCAAACGTAAGTAAAGCAAACAAGACATGTTAAAGTATATAGATCCATGGTTACACACTCCGCAGTGAATATTCATTTTTTAAGTACATGATGCACTTGAAATTCAATTCCATCCTTTTGACAAAAAAGAGGCAGACGAAGTAGGGATAGAAGCAAGAACGTTAAAGGGTATGAATAAATCAAGATGAAAAACTGTAAACAAAAACACCTCAGAATTGGAGAGTTGCCAACGTTAGACTCTCTAAATAGAGGCAGACTTGAGTTGCAGGTTTCTAAAAGTAGGAATTACTCTGAATAAAGTAGCATGTCTGGAGGCTCGTCTTGTTGTAGGGATATGACGCAACGCAATAAGACAGTTATAGTTTGGGGTAAGTCCAGTGTAGTGTTAAAAACTTCACATTGCCAAATAAAAGATTCAGGAGAAAGAATTACGAAGATGGAACACCAATATTCAAAAAGTAATTTATAACAGCATTTAATTAAATATACAATCCAAGATGATGGGAAAGAGAAATTAGAGCCAAGGATCAATTCTAGCATTTACTTTGGATTAGCGAATAGCAAGTAGACCGAGGAAGCAATATCTCTGAAAGATAATAGCATAATGGTGAATTGTTTCCAAAAATAGACTTGAGTAAAAACAATGCAATTGGTAAAGAGAAAGGAAATTGTGAGGGTCTTGACCCGAAACGTCACCTATTCCTTCGCTCCATAGATGCTGCCTCACCCGCTGAGTTTCTCCAGCATTTTTGTCTATCTAGGAAATTTTACAATGTTTTCAAGACTGCCAAATGGCTTATTGTGTCTGTGCCAATCCTTAACCAATCAATTAAAAATTAATTTAACTCCCACGATCTCTCAACCTCAGCTATGTACTTTAGCCAAAAATGCCACCCTCCAATCGGGTATAAAGGAAGGCACTCTGCACAATAATAATCCATTTAGTATTCCTAACTTGTTAGATTTAATAACTCAATTTGCTTTCGCTTTCAGGATATAGAATTAATTGGAATAAAAGTAAACTTATGCCAATAATGGGAAATAACTTACATATATTACAACAATACCCTTTTAAGATTGCAAATGAAAAAATTAAATATCTTGGAATTTATGTAACAAAAAGATATGATTTTTTATTTAAATCTAATTTCCCACCCTTATTGAATAAATTACTTAAGAATATTAACTATTGGAAAACATTACCTATTTCAATGCTAGGTAAGATTAATGCAATAAAAATGATTTTTCTTCCACAATTATTATACTTGTTTCAAATGATCCCGATATATCTTCCTAAATTTTTTTTTAAGAAAGTGGACTCTATGGTTACCAATTTTATTTGGGATTATAAGAACCATAGAATAATTAAAAAGCATTTATGTAAATCAAAAATGAATGGAGGTTTTGCATTGCCTAATTTTATGTTTTATTATTGGGCAGTTAATATAAAAAATATGAATTTCTGGTTGGAAGAACTAGATAAACAACCAAACTGGTTAAAAATGGAAAAGGAAGACTGTTTTACCTTTCGAAATTAGCTCGATTTTATTTGCTAACACTACAATACATAAGAAAATTTATAGAGGAAACCCAATAATAGAAAGTGGTATACGTATTTGGAAACAATTTAAAAAAACATTAAAATTACAGAATACACCACTAGCTCTTCCAATTGTAAACAATATTTCTTTTAAACCTTCATTGATGGATAAAGATTTTTTTTAAATGGAAGAACTATGGAATAAATAAGATTGGTTGTCTCTACAGGGAAAGTTTATTTCTCTCATTTCAGGAATTACAACAAAATTATGGATTACACTCCAAAGAATATTTTAGATATCTACAAATTAGAGATTATGTTAAATCAAATACACTAGATTTTAGGAATAGAAAGACAGAAATTTTAGACGAATGTCTAAATAAACATCCAAATACAGAAAAATTAATATCATATATCTATAATATTTTACTGGAAAATGATTTACCAAATACGGATAAATATAGACAAGCATGGGAAAACAAATTAGGTCAAGTAATTAGTAGAGAAGTATGAAATGAAAGTTTACAACATATATACCACTGCTCATTAAATGCCAGACACTCCTTGATACAATTTAAAGTTATACATAGATTACACTTTTCAAAATCCAAATTAAACAGAATTTTCTCAAATGTTTCCGCTATATGTGATAAATGTCAACAATTAGAAGCTAATCTAACGCATTCATTCACAAAATGTTCAAAAATTACTAATTTTTGGACAGAAATTTTTAAGATAATCTCAATTGTAGTTAATGCAAATTTAATTCCAGACTCAAAATTAATTATATTGGGAATATTAGAAACGGATCAGATACTAACAACACAACAATTATTTTTTATTGGTTATTGTTTAATAATTGGTAAAAAATTAATACTAAGATTTTGGAAAGGTCCCATATCCCCTTCAATCAAAATGTGGATTACAGAAATGTCGGAGACACTTCACCTGGAATGATTAAGACTTGTCCTAATGGACAGGTTAGATCAATTCAGAGGAATATGGTCTCCATTTATTGAATATTTAAAGGGTTAAGGTGGTCCGGTTCGAGGCCATGACTGAAGCCTGAATGAAGGAATAGATGAAGAATTATATACAATAGATCATGAATATATCTCCAATGAAGAATATCTTGTTTAATACTCCACTCATTTTATTTATCTCTTTCTTATTTCTCTTTCTTTTTATTACCTATCTTTATTTCCTACTGTTATAAAATAAAAAAATATAGAAGTATAAATAAGATTGACTGTAAATTTTAAAAATATTAAGAATGTATGTGACGAATAATATTTTCTTTTTTTTGATTTTATATTATTTCTTCTTAATATGTAATTACTTCTAATAAAAATATTTTACAAAAAAAAAGAATAATAATCCATTACACTATGATTAACATACAAATAATTGCCTCCTTTTCTCTTCCCTGAATGACCTTACTTATTTGTCTACTTTTCCCATTAAAAATAATTTAGTTTAGAGATACAACGAGGAAACAAGCCGTTACACCCACTGAGTCTGTGTCAACTAATGTTTACACATGAGGGACAATTTACGGAAGCAATTAACCTACAAACCTGCTTATCTCTGGAATGCGGGAGGAAGCCAGAGTGGTCATAGGAACAATGTACCAACTCCATACAGATGGCACCCATAGTCAGAATCAAACCTGGGTCTCTGGTGCTGTTAGGCGGCAACTCTACTTCTGCACCACTGTGCCGTCAATAGTCTACTGAACAGCGAAATTCAACACTTTGTACTCAGAAATTGGTTTTACTAAATTCAAATTTAAGTATTGGAACGTTGCCATTACTATAAATTGCATTTAACAAAATAGGGAGTAAATTTCCAGAAAATATGACAACTTCATCACAAGCTCATAACATTGATTACTATTTTACTATGACCCTCATCACTGTTCCTCAAAGTTAACAGTCCCTAGTCATTTTATTGAGAGGTCTTGAATAAAAATACATAAAATCTCTCCAGAGATGCTGCCTGTCCCACTGTTACTCCAGCATCTTGCATCTACCTTTGATTTAAACCAGCATCTGCAGTTCTTTCTTACATATAAAATCTGTTTAATTGCCATCAGCATACCCCACTTTATTCCTATTGTTTTCTACTTCTTGCATGCCATCGAATTCTCACCCAGACTTTATTCCATTTTATACCACGTTGCACCCAACGTTGCGCATGTTACTCTAACTGGGGTTGCAACAATACTACTTACAAATTTATCGCAACTTCTTCATTCTTTTCCTCAATGTCTTCACATTTAGACTTGTGTGTGATAATTTTGTGGTTTCATTCCGACTGCACTTACAAGGAAGTGCCTGAACTCTTGGGTCTCTGTTTCATCCAAGTGATTTTCCAAATGGTGCAATTTCAATGTAGTCCAACACTCCAATCTACATATACCTTCTTATAAATCAATTAAACCCTCTTCTCCACTCTATGCCTCAGAGAATACTAAACTTCTATATATCCACAGAACATTTCAAGATTGTTTCCTACTTTCAGGATCAATTCAACACTGTACACCAAGAAAAGAACTGGACGTCATAACCAGCTCTTGCATCCATCTCTGCTAACCCTCATTCAATGTGTACAATGTCCATTTACCCTTAATTTCCATTTCCTTCATGTAGACAATCTTTCACGACAAAAACAAAATGTTGGAATAACTCAGTAGGTTGAGCATCATCTGTGGATGAAGACGATCAAAGTCGATTTTTCACGTTGATGCCTTACTTTGGGAGTTCAGGATTAAGTTTGTCCTGCTGATTTCTTCCAGCATTCTATTTTTTGTGCTAATTCCAGTATTTGCAATCTCCTTTGTCTTTAGCTGATCTTTTATGTTCTGATCATTTTTTCAGAAAAAAAGAAAGATAAAGAAATTAAAATGTAATGATGCTACCCAGAGCTGTGAGTGCAAGTCCAAATGAATACAAAGGAAAGGAAATAGTGGATTTTAATTCATAATGTGCCACAAAGGCTGCCCCTTTAAATAAAAGGAACACATTGATAAGATTGGCTAATGTTTTTTTTCAAAATTATTGTAATGTTATTGTAATATAGTTAACTAGGGATTATTGATAAGATTCCAAGATAATGGCATGACATGTACCAGCCACCCAGCTGAGGCAGCATATGCTACCTGTGCACACTCCTCATTCACACCCTGTACCCAGCTTTTATAGAATGCTGTACTGATAGACCATCAAGAAAAAAAAAAACTGGACTGCTCTACATGTTTGAGTAAATACACCTTTGCAAAGGCCCAATAGTTTTGAGGCTCTGCTTCCATATTTCCCTGGATGCCTTTTTTTAAATATTATTCATAGACACAAAGCTCAAGGATGGCACTGGATAATGGGACACATATCAAATTAGTTTCAGCTTCCTACGCTCCAACATCTTCACCTGACCGCCTGGCTTAATTACCTCAAAGCACAGATTTGATCTGAGTTTATTATAAATTTAGAAACTGCCATAGAGGTGTTCACAATGCAGTGTAGTTGAATCTACAAGCTTGTGCTTCCAAATTAGCTTATATTGCTGAACATCCATATGATGGTTTGACCAAAGGGATATAAATGATGTCCTCCTTAACACGATATGCAAAACTAAATTAGGTGTAGACTATCCAAACTCACATTCAGGGGTTCAATTGCTTGCACTCTCATCACTGTTCAATTTCATGTCTCATTCCAAATTCAAACAACACAGACTGAATCCAGTGAGGTAGCAAAGGATGTGTTGACTTTTAAAAGAGACACTGGAGCTGTGACTTATTATCTTCCTTCAATTTACAGTATATGATTACTTTTTCTTGGAAGATGGACAGGCAGGATGCATAAGCAAGTTTGCTTATATTCCAATGCACAGTTGCACATCAGTGCAATCTTCTGGTCCTCTTGTCAATTGTCAACACCTGCCACCAGTGTTTTCAGGATAGCTGGGTTAAAAGGAGGCCCATTAATGCCTCTGGATCAGGAGATCATTATTGATTTCTCTAATTTCAAGTAACCCTTGCATCCCTTCTCTTTTTGTCCCTCCCCCACCCTAGTTGCTGTACTAGTTTCACTGTTGTCCTGTTGCATCTCATTGTCTGTATAACACGTTATCACGTGGCCCATAGCCAACAATGGACTATTGTGGGCTCCACCTTTCCTTGATCATCTTTCATTTTTTGCATATCTTTAATTCAATTAACTGCTTTCAAGTTCTGTATCTTATCTTGAAAACCCCTTTACCACTTTACGGGCCAGAAGTCAGTGGAGAGAAGTTTTATTTTTTTGAATGGGATCATTCGACAACATCCTTGAATATTTTTCACTCTCTGCCTGGTGATCTCCACCCACGATGGAGCTTGGAATAGAGCATTTGTTTCAGGAGTCTGGCGTCAGACATGCCAGTGATGTGGTCTGCTCAGTGTAGCCGACTGAGTGTAATTATAGTGAGATCGCCCTTAGATAGTTGTTCCGCTCTGTGCTACGTAGGGCTGGTTGAGTCTCAGTCTAATTTACTTGAATAGTTTAACTGTGGATATTGTGGGCTGCTTTGAACTGGTCTCAAAACAGAATATCACTGTCACTCATTCAATGAAAGACCTGCATGTAAACACAACATGTGACCATCAATCTACAACTGAATTGTAAGAATGATGCAAACCATATAACAAGACATAAATGCACAGCACAATCTCTTCCATAGCGATCCTGTAACATATCCCTCTACAGATTACAGGTTTATACTTTATAAAGAAGGAAACAAACAGGTAAAGCTATCCAAACGACTACACGCTGTCCACAGGTGCTCTGGGGGATTCCCGGGACCTCTGGGCACCGCGGGGGGGTGGAATGCATCCTTAATGTAGTGTAATAGTATATTTAGTATTGAAGAATATTTGTTTGACGTATTATGTTGGTGGGTTTTGTTTTGATTTATTTCGTACATAACAATATGAATTTTCTCACAGAGAGTGGTGAGTCTGTGGAATTCTCTGCCTCAGAGGGCGGTGGAGGACAGTTCTCTGGATACTTTCAAGAGAGAGCTAGATAGGGCTCTTAAAGATAGCGAAATCAGGGGATGGGGGAGAAGGCAGGAACGGGGTACTGATTGGGGATGACCAACATTGAATGGCGGTGCTGACTCGAAGGGCCGAATGGTCTACTCGTGCACCTATTGTCTATTGTTTATTGTACATATTATTGTAAATAATTGAATACATTATTTTTTGTTTAAAAAAAAGTTAGTCAAACTGCAAGCTTATGTACACTGATAAGCAAACACATGTAAACTTGTACCTATTCCCAGGAGCCAGGCTTTTTCCTAGCATTGGACCCAAAACATCACCTATCTCAGTTCTCCAGCGATCATGCTTGACCCACTGAGTTACTCCAGCACATTCTGTCCTCAAGTATCCAAGTTCATCTACTGTACTCTTTTTTGCCAAGAAATATGGTAGTTGCATAAGTGTCAAGATTCACCTTTGCTAATAAAATAATTTCATCAACTCACAGATGCGTGCATTTCACTCGTTAAGATTGCCTCCTGCAGGCTTCACAATGTTGTTGAAGCTCGAGAACATGTTTGAACGTTCCAAATTAATATTAAAACCTATCTTGTACTTTACTTTGATTCCTTAAGGGGCTGTCGCACTGCGCCGACCTAATCCGCGAGTTCAGAAGAGTGTCTTCGACCTTCAAGCTCGAGGGCGCTCACCTGAAAATCTCGAGCTGGATCGACCGTCAGCTATGAAACCGTGAGCTGGATCGACCACACACACGACCACACACACGAACACACACACGCACGCACACCGCAAAGGCGGGGTCCAGGGAAAGCAGGGGCACACGGTCTGAAATTCACACCCGTGATGAAGATAAGGGAGGAGAAGGGGGGGAGGGGAGAAGGAGTGGAGTATAATAAAGTTTAGCAGGCATTTAACCTACCGGTCGGTTTTCCTTGGTCCTGAAAATTCCAATGAGCCAATCAAAATGCCTGGTCAGTGAAAGAGATTGCTTATGGCTGCCCTCGACTGCCTGTAACTACATAGCAACCCAACTCCACTGCACTACGAGTTCAAAAGAACCATGCCTACCAATTTTTACTCGCGGAACATTTTTCAACATGCTGAAAATTTTTCCGCAATGTAGCTTAGGCCGCGTGTACGCGGGAACTTCCGTCGAGCATGAAGGAGAGTTCCAGTGACTTCATAGGACCTCCTAGGACCACGTGTCAGCCATGCTGCAAGTTTGAGTCGAAGGCAAACTCTTCTAAACTCGCAGATTAGGTCGTCGCAGTGGAAAGCCCCTTCAGCCTTCAAATATATCCCATCTTTATGTATCTGCCATTTTGTGCTCCTTTTTGTGTGTACTGATGTGGTTTCATGTTCAAGGTATGTCCATGCTGCCAAGCATCTGCAAATTTGCACTCAACAATTACTTTCTATAATTACAAAAACAAAAAATACTCGAAACAATCTGCAAACTAGAACCTCTGTGGAAGAAAAGTTAAAGTTAAAGTTAAAGTTAAAAAGACCTCCAATAGGACTTCCGGTGGCGCCATGAAGTAACAAAGACACAGCATCGTGCACTGCTCCCGCTAAATCTTGAAAAAAGCCGGTTTGGAGGACGGGACTGATTTTAAAATACTCAGCGGAGCTGTTTGACGTCGCATAAGTGACAACATTAGAAATCGCCGTGAAAAAACGGAGATTACCGGAAGTTTTAAATGAAAAGAGGGAAACCTCGCCAGAAGCCTGCAAAAGTTGCTGCAAGACCTGCTACAAGACTCTACATGAAAAAACTTGGTAAGACTCCTCAAACCCCTCAAACATCAGCTGGAAGCTCAGAAGAAGAAGTTGACTCTCGAAGTCCTTCTACATAAATGACTTCAAAGGATGAACAAATAGAACAACTGGAAAAGTCAGTAACAGCTTCAGTTACCGAAAACATTTCTAAAGTGATACGAGAGGGGAACGCCGCGCTGGACAGAAGCATCTCTGAAAAAATTTAACACGGTAATGAGAAGTTGATGGGGAAAATTGATAACTTAAATAAACGTGTTGCAGAGATTGAGGAGGATTTAAGCAAAATAATTAAGCGGGTTGAAAAAGACTGTAATAAGTAGTTGGATATAATGCTTAAGACTACTGATTCGGCTATGGAAGGATTGGATAATACGATGACCGAGATGTCTAAGGAGATAAAGAGACTAAGAAAGGAACAAGAAAGTACTGGGGGGCAACTTGCTAAAATGAAGAATAAATGTCTGGACTTGGAAGCGAGATCGAGGAGGCAGAATTTAAGAATGGTTGGAGTAAAAGAGGAAAAGGAGAATGGACAAAACCCTCAGGAGTTTGCTGCCAACTTACTTAAACAAGTACTCAAGCTGCCTGAAACCCCGAGAATAGACGTGGCTTACCGGGTTCGACGTAAGGCTCAAACAAGCCTAGCTGCCCCCCCCAAGATAGATTATTGTGAAATTTTATGACATCTCTACCCTGGAAGAATTATGAAACTGATTCCATACGGATTGAATTTGATGTTTGGAGAGGGTAAGCTAAGATTCTTTCGTGACTATCCAGCTGGAATCATGGAAAAGAGGGACATGTTCACAAAGACAAGAATGATATTGAAATAAATTTCTGGAGTAAGATATGGAATAGTATATCCTGCAAAGATGAGTATTACTTATAACTCTGTTGAACGTGCCTTCACGATTCCAGAAGAGGCATTTAAATATGCACAAAGTATCACAAAGGAGGCCGACTGATTATCAGGAGTCGGTCTCCCACAACAATACAGAGGAGAAGCGGCAAAGAAAGGACTTTTTTTAATATATAAAAAAGACTGCTCTGGTTAAGATGGTGGATTCTTCATGAGGTGCTGTCTAGACACCTTATCTTTGGAATGTTAACTCAAGGTCGAACTTTATGTTTCACTCTCAACAAAGGACTTGGAAAACAATAAAAACTGTGGTGGAAAAAAAAACGGAATTTGGGAATAAGGAAAAATAATATTAATGGACTTGTACACAGAAATAGATGACTTAAGAAACATACAATTATATAATAACATAAAATATATAACTAATAGAATTAATTCAATAAAAATAACCCACTATTGTGTAATATTAAAGCACTGCATAATAATGACTGATTTTTATCTCATAATGTTAATTATTTGCTAAGTATAAGAATAATGAGTTAAATATGATTGATAAGTATTAACACTATACTAACACATCTTATGGATATAGGTGATCTAGTTTAAATTGTGCGTAAAGGGGGGGGGGGGGGGGAGGATTCAGATACTTGGAAGCTATCCAAGGGTCTGAATCTGGTTAACCCCTTGGAACCTGCTGCTGTCTAATACAAAAGAATGAGACTTAATTGGGGAGTGAAATGTAATAATTCTTGGCATATCGGCAGATATAGGCATATAACTAACATAATTACTGCTATATTTAAGTATATACTTAATGTTGGAATTTTTTTTTGAAGATACATTCCAATAGTTAGATTTGAAATGCGTTTTATCTAATATATAGTTTTTAATTTTGAATCGGTCTCTCTTCCTTTTAATAATAATTGGTCAAGGGGGCAGAGCAAAATGTATAACAAAAGCTACGGAAGTCAACAAGAATTTTTCTACCACCTGTTGGTGGTTTTTAAAAAATTATAATTCAGATTCAGATTCAGATTCCTTTATTGTCATTCAGACCTTTCGGTCTGAACGAAATTTGTTACCTTGCAGTCATAACATGTAATAAATTAAAACAAAACACACAATAAACACATAATTTAACATCCACCACAGTGAGTTCACCAAGCATCTCCTCACTGTGGTGGAAGGCAAAAGTCTTAAAGTCTTTGTCTTTTTCCCCTACTTGTTCCCCCTCTGTACTGAGGCAATCCAGGCCTTCGATGTCATCGTCCACCAGGCCCGCGGCAGAGCCTCCGAAGCCAGGCCGCCACCGCCGCCGCCGCCGGAACGCCGGAACACCACCACAGCCCCCAGCCAGGATCGACCACGGGAACGCTGGAGCCGCCGGAGCTCTGAAGCCGGGCCGCCGCTGGAGCACCGCTGGAGAGCCGCTGGAGCGCCGCAGCCGGGCCGCTGCTGGAGCACCGCTGGAGAGCCGCTGGAGCGCCGAAGCCCCGAAGCCGGGCCGCTGCTGGAGCACCGCTGGAGCAACTGCTGGAGCCGCCGGAGCGCCGAAGCCGGGCCGCTGCTGGAGCACCTGCTGGAGAGCCGCTGGAGAGCCGCCGGAGCGCCGAAGCCGGGCCGCCGCCGGAGCAAGAAAGCCGGGCCGCCGCCGGAGCACCCGCTGGAGAGCCGAAGCCGGGCCGCTGCTGGAGCACCGCTGGAGAGCCGCCGGAGCGCCAATGCCGGGCCGCTGCTGGAGCACCGCTGGAGCAACTGCTGGAGCGCCGAAGCCCCGAAGCCCCGAAGCCCCGAAGCCAGGCCGCCGCCGCCGCTGGAACACTGGAGCTCTGAACGCTCGCCACAGCTCCGAGGCCACCAGCTCCGCCATTAGGCCTCAGCACAGACGGAGACGGTGACGGGGGACACGACAAGAAAAGGTCGCATCCCCCCGAAGGGAGAGACTAAAACCTTGTTTCTCCCACCCTCCCCCCCCCCCCCCCACACAAACACAGCCTAATAAACCAAAATTCTAACTAAAAAACAGACACAAAAGGACGAAAAAAAAGAAAAAAAACAGACGGACTGCAGGTGAGCCGCAGCTGCCACGCAGCGCCGCCACTTCCGGAGTAAAAATAATATCCTTATTTTTAGATATTGTAATATCACTTTTTGTCTTTTAATTATCTTTTCACCACTTTACACCTTCTGGTCTTTTCTAAGGTCTATTTTGAAGGGGTGATGCCAACAAAACTTAACAGCTGGGGATGACCACCCATCACCTAGAGTTCTGAGGTACTTGGTTGCACCATATGACTTAATGGTAGTAACATGATTTACAATGTAAGACGATAAATGAAAGAAAACTGGAGGAATCACGTTCTGGGCTGGAATATAAGGGGCGCTAATGAACCAATTAAAAGGGGTAAGATCTTTGCCCAATTAAAAGCACTCAACAGTGACATAATTTTGTTACAAGAAACACATCTGAAACATCAAACATAGATAAGATTGAAGGCAAATTGGATTGGGCAAACATACTACTCTTCATTTACATCTAAATCTAGAGGCATGGCTATTAATATTCGTAAAGGTATACCATTCAAATTAAAGAATGTCATAGCAGATAAAGAGGGGAGGTACGTCATAGTTACGGGAGAAATTCACTCTGCTCCACTTACTTTGATAAATATTTATGCTCCACACTTTGATAACCCCCAATTCTTTTGTAAAATTCTGGATATAATTTCAGAATTTAACTATCAAAATGTGATAATAGGGGGAGATTTCAATTGCGTTCTAGATCCATATCTGGATAAATCAGCAAAACAAAAAAGGATTAATATAAAATCTAAAACTAGTGAACTCCTAAATACATACATAAAAAACACAAACATAACAGATGTATGGAAAATCGCTATTCCAGTAGGTAGGGAATATTTATTTTATTCAACGGTACATAAAACATATTCACGTATTGATTATTTCTTAGTGGGCATGAAATTAATTCCATATACATATAACTCTAAATATCATAATAGTATTATTTCTGATCACTCCCCGTTAACTTTCTTTTTAGATTAGAAGGAATGTCTGATAAAAAATCGTTCTGGAGGTTTAACCCACAAATCTTAAACAACTCACAAGGTTGTACATATTTAAAAGAGCAGATTATATTCTTCTTTGAGACAAATGATACACCAGATATTTCACCCTCTTTATTATGGGAAACTTTTAAGGCATTTATTAGAGGAACTATATTCTCATATCAAGCTTTCCAAAATAAAAAGAATAACACTGAACAATTGCAGTTAGAACAAGAAATTAGACAATTAGATTTAGAAAATGCCAAAGAACCAACCATAGATAAACATAATAAGATAACAATATTAAAATCAGGGAAGGTAGCGCATCCGTGGATAACAAGGGAAATCAGGGATAGTATCAAAGCAAAATATGAAGCGTACAAATTAGCCAGAAAAAGCAGCCTACCAGGGGACTGGGAGAAATTCAGAGACCAACAGAGGAGGACAAAGGGCTTAATTAGTAAAGGGAAAATGGAGTATGAAAGAAAATTGTCAGGAAACATAAAAACTGACTGCAAAAGTTTTTATCGATATGTGAAGCGCAAAAGATTAGTTAAAACAAATGTCGGTCCCTTGCAGTCAGAAACGGGTGAATTGATCATGGGGAACAAGGACATGGCAGACCAATTGAATAACTACTTTGGTTCTGTCTTCACTAAGAAAGACATAAATAATTTGCCGGAAATAGCAGAGGATCGCGGGTCAAATGAGATGGAGGAACTGAGTGAAATCCAGGTTAGCCGGAAAGTGGTGTTAGGCAAATTGAATGGATTAAAGGACGATAAATCCCCAGGGCCAGATAGGCTGCATCCCAGAGTACTTAAGGAAGTAGCCCCATAAATAGCAGATGCCTTAGTGATAATTTTTCAAAACTCTTTAGATTCTGGAGTCGTTCCTGAGGATTGGAGGGTAGCTAATGTAACCTCACTTTTTAAAAAGGGAGGGAGGGAGAAAACGGGGAATTACAGACCAGTTAGTCTAACATCGGTAGTGGGGAAACTGCTAGAGTCAATTATTAAAGATGGGATAGCAGTGCATTTGGAAAGTGGTGAAATCTATTATATGTACATAAATATTCAAATAATGTAAGACATAACCTAATTCAATTAAAAATTTTACACAGATTATATTACTCGAAAACCAGATTGAATGAAATATTTCCAAATGTTTCCCCCATTTGTGATGAATGTCTAACTCAAAATGCCACTATAGCACATTCCTTTGTCTCTTCTACAAAACGGCATACATTTTGGAATGAAGTGTTTGGAACATTTACAAAACTATTTAACACAAACTTGAACCCCAATACAGAACTGATTATCTTTGGATCAATCAGATTATACTTCAGGAAATAGAAAATAAATTTGTTGAAGAATGGTAAAACGCCAGGACCAGATGGCTTTAGTAATGAATTCTATAAAAGATTCTATGAGATAATTCCTCCACGCTTAAAAACATTTATATATACATGCTTTTAAAGGAAATATACTACCAGAAACACTAACCGTCAACTATTACACTTATACCTAAAAAGGATAAAGATCTAGAAGACCCAGACTCCTATAGAGCCATAGCACTCCTAAATACAGATAAAAAAATATTAGCAAAGACCCTAGCGAGAAGATTGAGTAAATATGTTAGCAAACTAATAAACCCGGACCAAACAGGGTTTATACCCAAGAAATACTCATTTAACAATTTGAGACGGCTGTTTAATATAATGTACTCACATAAAACTGAAGAGGAAGACTTAGCAATTATTTCATTGGATGCAGAAAAAGTTTTTGATCAAGTAGGATGGCAATATTTATTCAAAGTATTGCAAAAATTTAATATGGGAGATAATTTTATCGCATGGGTAAGATTATTATACGATAAGCCAACGGCTAGAATACTGACTAATAATATATTATCCCCGAAATTCCAATTATCAAGGGGCAATAGACAGGGGTGTGCATTATCGCCCTTGCTATTTGCACTAGTGATAGAGCCTTTAGCAGAAAGTATAAGAAGTCATCCGAATATTCATGGATATAATACCAAACACTCAAATAATAAAATTTCATTATATGCAGGCAACATATTATTATATATTACAAATTAACAAATTAGCATACCAAATATACTAAATTTAATAGAGGAATTTGGTTCTTTCTCAGGATATAGAATAAACTGGAACAAAAGCAAAATTATGACGATAAAACCTCAAGAGCCGACATATCTGTTGAAATTCCCTTTTAGAATTGCAACAGAAAAATTCAAGTATTTGGGTATCCAAATTACTAGGAAATATAAACTGTATGCCTTTATTAACTAAATTAAATGGGTTGATTAAATTCTGGAAAACACTGCCGATGTCCTTAATAGGCAGAATAAATGCTATAAAAATGATCTTCTTACCACAAATACTGTACCTATTTCAATCAATACCAATATACTTACCAAAAAAATTCTTTAAAAAAATTAGATCTGATATTACAAACTTCATATGGGACTATAAATTACACAGAATTCAAAGAAAACATTTGTGTAAATCTAAAGAATCAGGGGGACTGACACTCCCTAACTTATTGTATTACTATTGGGCAGTGAATATGAAAAATATATTCTATTGGTTGGACAGTTCTGCCCAACAAGTAGATTGGATAAGAATGGAGAAAGAGGATTGTTCCCCTTATAATATAGGAGCAATCCTTCTTTCCCTGATGAACAATATAATATATAAGAAGAATCCAATTATTCACAGTATAATACGAATCTGGAAACAAATAAAATTAACTTTAAAATTAAGAAATGTATCACTTCTTTCCCCAATAGCTAACAATCCCTCATTCAAACCATCTATTATTGATAGAACATTTATCCATTGGGAAAGAATAGGAATTAAAATGATTGGAGATATGTATGAAATGGGAAAACCTTTATCATTCCAACAATTACAACTAAAATATAATTTGAAAAGTAACCAATATTTTAAATATCTTCAAATTCAAGATTATTTGAAAAAATATATACAAGGATATCAAACTCTAACCTCAGATTTATTAGAGGAAGGAATGAATAGAAAGGCAGAATCAGGCAATTTAATATCATATTTATATAATATAATTTTAAATATAGAAACACCAACGAAGGAGGCAATTAGAAGGGACTGGGAACAAGAGTTATTGATAAAAATCCCGAACGACAGATGGGAAAAAAATCTATTATATGTACATAAATATTCAAACAATGTAAGACATAACCTAATTCAATTAAAAATTTTACACAGATTATATTACTCGAAAACCAGATTGAATAAAATATTTCCAAATGTTTCCCCCATTTGTGATGAATGTCTAACTCAAAATGCCACTATAGCACATTCCTTTGTCTCTTCTACAAAACTGCATACATTTTTGAATGAAATGTTTGGAACTTTTACAAAACTATTTAACACAAAATTGAACCCCAATACAGAACTGATTATCTTTGGATCAATGGAAGAGGGAAGTAAATTAACTACGTTCCAAGAAGCTCTTCTTAATTATGGTTTAATAACAGCAAAAAAACTTATACTCAAATTCAGGAAAAACGCAACCATGCCAACATTCAAAATGTGGATTTCAAATATGTCTGAAACGCTACATTTTGAAGAAATGAGATTCCTCCTACTAGGCAAAGTAGACCAATTCTTAAAGACTTGGTCTCCTTTTATCGACTTTTTACAAGCATATGGTGCAACATAACATAACCTTAGAAATTAAATGGTTCAGAACCGGGTGACGGATGGGTAAACATACGAAATAGGTAAAACTCTCCTAATTTCTTTTGTCTCTACTTTCTCTTTTTCTTTGAATCTTCTTAGCTTTTTATCTCTGCTCTCTGTCTCTTTCGCTCTCTGTTTCTACTTGCTTGTCTATCTATTTCTACTCGCTTGTCTATCTATTTCAACACTCTTTATTTCCCTTTTTCTTTCACTGTTCATTTATTATTAAATTTAAAATAAGAAGTTGTACAAGAATGGTAATGTGTATGTACGTATTAGGTACTTAGGTACCACACTACTGTACTTACTTCTAACAAAAATAAATAAATAAATAAATAAATAAAGACCTCCAATAGCCTGGCATCTCCGTAACCGTTTCTCCCATCCTCGTTGCCAGTGTCATATACTATACAGGGATTACCTTTTGAATCATTCTGTAGATTTAAGTACACTGGCACTTATTGAAACAAGGAGCCAGCAAGCATGCAAACATTGTGTAAATGAGAAAAAAACACATGAAACCATTTTTTAAGATATCACTTTCCTTAGCAGCTCACAGACTCATAACATCTTCACAAGTAAGAGTTTTACACGTCATTCTCTCCATGGATACAATAAATATATTTAGAAACCCTTTTACTGCAAGATCCTTATCCATGACACCAAAAAATTATCCTTTTGCCCATCTGTTTTTATTTACATTGAATTTAGGAAATACAATTCTGCAATTATTTTACTGTTTTTCACGTGGGAACAATAGTATAACATATTATGTGGAATAAATGAAACGGAACTTTGCTGTTATCCTTCAGTTATGCCTCTACTTCATCAGTAAATTGAGGAGATTGAGTATCTCAACCTGAACTTCTACATGTGTATAGTAGAGAACATATTGACTGGTCACATCACGGCCTGGTTCGGCAGCTCGAACGCCCAGGAACAAAGAAGAATGCAAAAAATAGTGAGCACTGCCCAGTCCACCACAGGTATCGACCTCCCCACCATCAGAAAAATCTACAGGAGTCGCTGCCTCAAAAAAGCATCCAGCATCATCAAAGACCCACACCAACCTGGCCACACACTCATTTCACACCTGTCATCGCAAAGAAGATATAGGAGCCAGAAAACTGTAACGTCCAGGTTCAAGAGTAGCTTCTTCTCTACAACCATCATGCTATTAAACTACAACCTCCAAATAACTTCCAAACTACATATACTTCTGGGCATTGTTTTTTGCACTATTATTTGAACTTTTTTGTTATTTATTATGGTGTTTACAGAGTTATTATGGTGTTTACATATCTCGTACTGCTGCAAGTAAGAATTTGATTGTTCCATTTTGGGTCATATGACAATCAAACTCTTGACTTGTCTCTTGACGTATAGTTTTCCAGGAATTGTTCTGGAAGTCTTCTAGAGGGCGGGACAAGATTGTATGCCAATGACTTTTGTTTGCGCTAAACAAAATAATATTCACATGATGGTCATGTTGAGGTTGTTGTAAAACATACAGCACAGGAACTGGCCCTTCGGTCCACGATGTCCAAGCCAATAATAATGCCTAGTTAAACTAATCTCCTTTAACTGCACGTGAATCGAATCCCTACATTCCCTGCATATCCATGTGCCTATCCAAAGGCCTCATAACTGGCACTATCATATCTGCCTCTAACACCACCCCTGGCAGTGCATTCCAGACACCCACTACTCTGTGTAAAAAATCTTGCCCTGCACAGTGTACTTGATAGGCCAAATAGCCTAATTCTACTCCTATTCCTTATAACCTTATGACATCTCTTTTAAACTTAGTTTCTGTCACCTTAAAGCTATGCCCTCTAGTTCTTGACATTTCCACCCTGGGGAAAAAACTTCTGTCTGCTATGCTATCTATGCTTCTCATCATTTTACATGTTTCTATGATTCCCTTCAATTTCCGACGTTCCAGAGAAAACAATTCAAGTTTGCCAACCTCTCCTATAGCTAACACCTTCTAATCCAGGCAGCATTCTGGTCAAAATGCAAACTGCCTTAGCTGCAATTTAACATTTATAATGTGCCTGATGCTAGTTATCTGGACAAGTTTATCTGATGGCTGACAAGCCCATGGAAGGAGATTTATCAGATGTCCAGGCCTTTTAGGTGTAGCAGGTCACATACTGAGGAATACCGTGCACGACACAAGGCCTCACCAGTTAAACAGAGGGAGCACTCCTTTGTAAGAACTTGCTGGGAGATGTGCTTGAGGAACCAGTGTGCTCCCAGTGGCATGCAACAGCCAGCTCAGGAGGCATACCAGCCCACGGCCCTGATTGGTGAATGATCTCAGAGCACGTTTAAAGAAGAGCAATTACCTCCAGTTTGCCTGGGAAACACTTGGGTCTGAAAAAAATGATCATCTGGTTCTTTATTCGAGGGATTACCTGGTCAAACAACAAGCAGGCCGACTTCCAGTGCGTCCGGTTCCTTGTCCAAGCTGTCTACGATGCCCTACCAAGCCCAGCAAACCTCCACGTCAGGGGCAAGAGCAAGACACCTTCCTGCCCACTTTGCTCTGAAAAAGGATCATTAGAACATCTCCTCAGCAGCTGCCCAAAGTCTCTTGGGGAAGGTCGCTATCGGCGGTGCCATGACCAGGTGCTCAAGGTGGTTTCTGAGGAGCATAGTCACTGCCATCGGTAACAGCAAACACCATCATGCCCCAAAGAAATCAAACACTTTTGTCAAAGCTGGAGAGAAGCCCCGACCACAACCAAAAACAAGGACGGGCCTCCTCTACACAAGCCACTGACTGGAAGCTGAACATTGATCTGGGCAAACAGCTGAAATTTCCACAGCACACCACAGCACACCACAGCAACATCACTCCGGCCAGATGATCATCACCTCCGAAGTGACAAGACAGCTGATCATTCTGAAGAGCGTATTTAAGAGGCTAATGAGAGGAAGCACGGAAAGTACCAGGAACTGGTGGAGATGTGCCAGGACAGCGGCTGGAAGACATACTATGAGCCCATAGAGGTGGGCTGTAGAGGCTTTGCAGGATGCTCACTCTGCAAACCCCTCAACCAGTTGGGCATTACGGGGTTGGCAAAGAAGCGGGCCATTCAATCCGCAAGCGAAGCCGCAGAGAAAGCCACTAGGTGGCTTTGGATTAAGAGGGCTGATCCGTAGACGGTTGCTGCTGGGACGCAAGTCGGGTCTTGATCAACCCTGGCTGGGTCGCCTGGGTGAGGGTGTCTGATGTTATGAGACCCGAAACACCCGATGACCCCAGGTCACATTACTGAGGGGCGTCCCAGAGCATCTAGAAGATGTATCTTTCACACAAACTGTACTTCAAATTACTTCATTGGCTGTAGGGATTAGGCGATGTCTGAAAAGGTCTGAAAACACAAGGGGTCGAAATTCCAATTTAAATCTCTAGGATGCTCTCTTTGAAATGAAACAGCTTCAACCCAACAGTAGAATATTTAACATATGCAACGATACTCCTGTAAACCTACTGTCAAACCTGAAGATTTTGGTAAAAGGTGTGTGCGGTTAGCCTAAATTATACAAAACTCGCCAATATAGACCGATGAAATAGGCGGAGAGCCAACCCATTCATTACTTTTAGTTTACGTTAAAATAGAGCAAAAATGTTCACGTTGCATCCTTTTCATAAATGTTCCATTAACCACACAATGGGGTAGAAGATTGCAACCTTTACGTGGTCCGCCCCGTTTCAACAAATGCAATCAACCTGGCGTGCACAATCAAATAAGATCAAACAGAACAAGTTGTCCTACAACTTTAGGCTGTGCACGCCATACGCAAGAACCACACAATCTTAATTTAAAGTTCACTGAATGAGAAAAAATAATTCGAGAAATGTGAGGTAATTTGTTTAAAATGAACAGTAAATATGTAACCTTCCTACACGGGTGTATTTATAGTTATTTATTTTCATTAATTTTTAGAAATCAGTGTACCTATAGCGAGAGGTTAAATAGGGTAGAACTATTATTTGGGCGCAGGAGGATGAGGGGTGACCTGATAGAGGTATTGTGGCGGTCTTGGTGGTTAGCCACTCGTGGTGCGAACTCTCGGCTCTGGAGGTTGGGCATGTGATTTGGTATGGCGGGAAGAGTGGGTCACGGGTCCCCCCTGAGGTATAGAAACTGTTGGTAATGTCCTTGCCCCTTGTTGTGGTTCTGAGAGCTGTTTTGTGTTAACTTAATAAAAATCACTTTGTTTGATGACACGCATCTCGCTACAGTATATAAAATTATGTGAGGAATAGATTGGGTAGATGCACAGTCTCTTGTCCAGTTTCGGGGAATCAAGGACATAGGTTTAAGGTGAAAAAGAAAAGATTTAATTGGAATATGAGGGGTAACATTTTCACACAAAGTGTGGTGGATATATAGAACAAGCTGCAAGAGGAGGTAGTTGAGGCAAGGACCATCACAATGTTTAAGAAACAGTTAGACAAGTACATGGATAGGGCAGGTATAGGGGTAAATGGACCAATTGCAGGCAGGTGGGACTAGTGTAGCTGGGACATGTTGGCCGGTGTGGGCAAGTTGGGCTAAAGGGCATGTTTCCATGCTGCATCACTATGACTATACCTTATGCCCTACATCACAACACATCATCCCTTAGTTGAAGTGCTGCCAAGTAATTAGTTTATGTGCTGCTGTGACCACTCACTGGGATGTATGTGATGACATCCCGAGGTGATGTTTTCCATAATGGCTTTTGCTCAGGCTTCCCTCAATGCTGTAATGCCATCAAGATCAAAATGCTGCATGTTGGAATGAGCAACTGTCAATTCCTGTCTCACATATGCCAAAGTCTGGTGAAACATACTCATTGGGCAACATGCTGAGATGTTAAAGTCGATCTGTTAAGAGGCCTGGAAATATTTATGTTGAGGAAAAATTATCCATTTTAGTTGGGGTGCCAGCCAATTTACTGTGACATTATTAGAGGGTTGTCTTTAGTTACACCATGGTCCAAATATGAATTTCAAAAGTCAGGTGTTTACTTTTTACTTTATATCTTTTGACTTAACTGTATTATTTATAATCAAACAACAATTTAAATTACTCTCTTGTGAATAATTACCCTCTCACCTCTGAAGATCAGGTGCCCATTGTGAACTCTTCCTTTCACTGTCTCCGTTCTTTAGATGTGATTATTGCCTGGATATCCAGTGGCTTGGGCATCTTTATGTGGAATTATTTTCCATTAAATGCAATCGTTATTGAATCACACAGCTTACTATCTCTCAACACCTCACTATATCTCTGTGTCTATCTCCAAGATTCCGGAAAATAGTTGATCATTGAAATTAATTTCAAAAGTACTTCAGTAAATAAAAGAATGTTAGAGTGTCTGGAGCATTGTCACTGTGGGTCCCCAGGACAGATTCTAAACAATGCTGCAACAACACAGAGCAGTTAATCACATAATACAATTCTCAAGAATCAATAGAGAGACAAGAAAGTTTACTTGTTATGTGTACTGGGAGCTTCCATTATTATTGCTATTCAATTCACATATGTCTGTGCTCAAATGTTAGGCCAGAACATGACAAGACACATAGTGCTGGAGTAACACAGCGGGTCAGGCAGCATCTCTGGAGAACATGGATAAGTGATATTTTGGGTCTGGACTCGGGGAGTGGGGGGAGGAAGAGAAAGCACGAAGAGAGGAGAATCAGGATAAAGCCTGGAAAGCGATATCTGGATATAGGTTTTTTTTCTTTATAGGCAGATTCTCCCTATCGCTTCAGGATAGACAGAAAGGAAGAGGAGGAGGAGTGGCGTTGCTGGTTAAAGAGGAGATTAATGCAATAGCAAGGAGAAATATTAGCTTGGATGCTGTAGAATCGGTATGGGTAGAACTGAAAAATAGCCAAGGGCAGAAAACGCTTGTTGGAGTGGTTTGCAGACCTCCAAACAACAGTAGGGAGGTTGGGGATAGCATCAAGCAGGAAATTAGGGATGCGGGTTGCAAAGGTATAGCGGTTATCATGGGTGACTTCTATCTACATATAGATTGGGCCAACCAAATTGGTAACTGTGCTGAGGAGGAGGATTTCCTGGAATATATATGGGATGGGTTTTTAAACCAATATGTAGAGGAACCGGCTACTGCATTGGCCAACATAGTCATTGTGTAATGAGGAAGGATTAGTTAGCGATCTTGTTGTGCAAGGCCCCTTGGGCAACAGTGACCATAATATGGTGGAAATCTGCATTAGGATGGAGAGTAACATGGTTAATTCAGAGACTAGGGTCCTGAAATTGAATAAAGGAGACTTTGAAGGCATGAGATGGGAATTGGCTAGGATAGACTGACAATTTATACTTAAAGGGTTGACAGTGGAGATGCAATGGCGAAGATTTAAAGACCGCATGGATGAACTCCAGAAATTGTTCATCGCTGTCCGGCGAAAAAGTAAAACTGGGAAGGTGGCTCAACCGTGGCTGACGAGGGAAGTCAAGAATAGTGTTAAAGCCAAGGAAGAGGCATATAAATTGGCCAGAAGAAGCGACAGACCAGAGGACTTGGAGAAATTTAGCTCAGGCCAAAGGGGTTAATTAAGAGGGAGAAAAAAAGAGCATGAAAGAAAGCTTGCGGGGAATATAAAAACTCGCGGTAAAAGTTTCTATAGGTATGTAAAAAGGAAAAGATTAGTGAAGATGAATGTAGGTCCCTTACATTCAGAGACAGGTGAATTTATATTGGGAAACAAGGAAATGGCAGAACAATTAAACAAATACTTTGGTTCCGTCTTCACTAACAATCTCCCAGAAATACTAGGGGACCGAGGATCTAGTGGGAGGGAGGAACTGAAGGGAATCCACATTAGTCAGAAATGGTGTAGGTAAATTGTTGGGACTGAAGGTAGATAAATCTCCAGGGCCTGATGGCCTGCATCCCAGTACTCAAGGAGGTGGCCCTAGGAATCGTGGATGCATTGGTGATCATTTTCCAATGTTCTCTCGATTCTGGATCAGTTCCTGTGGACTGGAACTTTTTAAGAAAGAAGGGAGATGCAAAACAGGAAATTATAACCCAGTTAGCCTTACATCGGTAATGGGGAAGATGCTGGAGTCGATTATTAAAGATGTTATAGCAGCGCATTTGGAAAGCAGTGATGAGATTGGTCAGTCAGCATGGATTTATGAAGGGGAAATCATGCTTGGCTAATCTTCTGGAATTTTTTAAGGATGTAACAGATAGAATGGATAAGGGAGAGCCAGTGGATGTGGTATATCTGGACTTTCAAAAAGCCTTTGACAAGGTACCACACAAGAGTTTAGTGTGCAAAATTAGAGCACATGGTATTGGGGTTAGGGTATTGACATGGATAGAGAACTGGTTGGCAGACAGGAAGCAAAGAGTAGGAATTAACGGGCCCATTTCAGAGTTCAGAGTGACTAGTGGGGTGCCGCAAGGCTTGGTGCTGGGACCCCAGTTGTTTACAATATACAGTGGCTTGCAAAAGTTTTCATACCCCTTGAGCTTTTCCACATTTTGTCACGTTGCAACCACAAACGTAAATGTATTTTATTGGGATTTTGTGTGATAGACCAACACAAAGTGGTGCATAATTGTGAAGTGGAAGGAAAATGATACATGGTTTCCGAATTTTATTACAAATAAATAACTGAAAAGTGTGGCGTGCAAAAGTATTCAGCCCCCCTGAGTCAATACTTCGTAGAACCACCTTTCGCTGCAATTACAGCTGCAAGTCTTTTGGGGTATGTCTCTACCAGCTTTGCACATCTAGAGACTGAAATGTTTGCCCATTCTTCTTTGCAAAATAGCTCAAGCTCAGTCAGACTTGGATGGAGAGCGTCTGTGAACAGCAATTTTCAAGTCTTGCCAGAGATTCTCAATTGGATTTAGGTCTGGACTTTGACTGGGCCATTCTAACACATGAATATGCTTTGATCTAAACCACTCCATTGTAGCTCTGGCTGTATGTTTAGGGTCGTTGTCCTGCTGGAAGGTGAACCTCCGCCCCAGTCTCAAGTCTTTTGCAGACTCTAACAGGTTTTCTTCCAAGATTGCCCTGTATTTGGCTCCATCCATCTTCCCATCAACTCTGACTAGCTTCCCTGTCCTTGCTGAAGAAAATCATCCCCACAGCATGATGCTGCCACCACCATATTTCACAGTGGGGATGGTGTGTTCAGGGTGATGTGCAGTGTTAGTTTTCCACCACACATAGTGTTTTGCATTTAGACCAAAAGGTTCAATTTTGGTCTCATCAGACCAGAGCACCTTCCTCCACATGTTTGCTGTGTCCCCCACATGGCTTGTGGCAAACTGCAAACAGGACTTTTTATGGCTTTGTTTCAACAATGGCTTTCTTCTTGCCTCTCTTCCATAAAGGCCCGATTTGTGGAGTGCACGACTAATAGTTGTCCTGTGGACAGATTCTCCCACCTGAGCTGTGGATCTCTGCAGCTCCTCCAGAGTTACCATGGGCCTCTTGGCTGCTTCTCTGATCAATGCTCTCCTTGCCCGGCCTGTCAGTTTAGGTGGACGGCCATGTCTTGGTTTGCAGTTGTGCCATACTCTTTCCATTTTCGGATGATGGATTAAACGGTGCTCTGTGAGATGTTCAAAGCTTGTGATATTTTTTTATAACCTAACCCTGCTTTAAACTTCTCCACAACTTTATCCCTGACCTGTCTAGTGTGTTCCTTGGGCTTCATGATGCTGTTTGTTTACTAATGTTCTCTAACAAACCTCTGAGGCCTTCACAGAACAGCTGTATTTATACTGAGATTAGATTACACACAAGTGGACTCTATTTACTAATTAGGTGATTTCTGATGGTAATTGGTTGCACTGAATTTTATTTAGGGGTATCAGAGTAAAGGGGGCTGAATACTTTTGCACGCCACACTTTTCAGTTTTTTATTTGTAAAAAGATTTGAAAACCATGTATCATTTTCCTTCCACTTCACAATTATGCGCCACTTTGTGTTGGTCTATCACATTAAAATCCCAATAAAATACATTTACGTTTGTGGTTGTAACGTGACAAAATGTGGAAAAGTTCAAGGGGTATGAAAACTTTTGCAAGCCACTGTATATTAACAATTTAGACAAGGGAATTAAACGTAACATCTCTAAGTTTGCACATGACACAAAGCTGGGTGGCAGTGTGAGCTGCGAGGAGAATGCTATGAGGCTGCAGGATGACTTGGATAGATTGGGTGACTGGGGAGAAGTATGGCAGATGCAGTATACTGCTGATAAATGTGAGGTTATCCACTTTGGTGGCAAGAACAGGAAGGCAGATTATTATCTGAATGGTGTCAGATTAGGAGAAGAGGAGGTGCAACGAGACCTGGGTGTGCTTGTACATTAGTCACTGAAAGTAAGCCTGCAGGCACTGCAGGCACTGCAGGCAGTGAAGATGAGGAATTGTATAAAATCCTGCTATGGAAATATTAAGACAGCCAGAGCCAATAATTCTAGAAGCATTAAAACCGATTAACCTTAAGCATTAAACGATTAACCTTAAGATTCAAGCTTGCATGTGCAAAAGAGCTTACCAAAAGAATTACCAACACAAAAAGCAGAACTGCTGCATCTGCACAACTTGTGGATGTGCAGACTGGCTAACCGCTGACGACAGGCTTTTAGCAAAAAGTGAAAACCAACTCCATATTTGGAGGAGGCCGATGGCCTTTGCACCTTACATCATGTCTGATATGAAGAGATATGTGGAAGAAATGTAAATGGGTAAAAAGGGGGGGGGGGAGAGGAAAACTTTGCATTAAGACTATATAAGGTGGTACCTGCTGAAGAGAAGTAGCGACTCTTTGCAGGGTTACCTGGTCGGCAGATGGGTGAACTGATGTAAAGAATCTTGCTCAATAAAACGTATTTTTGGTAACCCAGTGGTCTGGTTGATTATTTATTTAATTTAAAAAAAAATATATTTTATTTTTTTTAATTTTTTTTTAGAAATGATAAAAAGAAATAAAATAGAAGTCGAAAATCGATAAAATGAGTGGAGTATAAAGCAAGATATTCTTCATTGGAGATATATGCATGATCTATTGTATATAGTTCTTCATCTATTCCTTCATTCAGTCTTCAGTCAGGCCCTCGAACCGGACTTCCTTGACCCTTTAAGTATTCAATAAATGGAGACCATATTCCTCTGAATTGATCTAGCTTGTCCAAAAGGACAAGTCTTAGTCTTTCCAGATGAAGTGTCTCCGACATTTCTGTAATCCACATTTTGATTGTGGGGGATGTAGGACCTTTCCAAAATCTTAGTATTAGTTTTTTACCAATTATGAAACTATAACCAATAAAAATTATTTGCTGTGTTGTTAGTAGATGATCCGTTTTTATTATTCCTAATATGATTAATTTTGAGTCTGGAGTCAGATTTGCATTAACTACTTTTGAGATTATGTTAAAAATTTCTATCCAAAAATTAGTAATTTTTATACATTTTGTGAATGAATGTGTTAGATTAGCTTCTAAATGCTGTCATTTATCACATACAGCAGAAATATTTGAAAAAATTCTGTTTAATTTGGATTTTGAAAAGTGTAATCTATGTAAAACTTTAAATTGTATCAAAGAGTGTCTGGCATTTAATGAGCAGTGGTGTATATGTTGTAAACTTTCATTCCATACTTCTAGGCTAGTTGTTTGACCTAATTCGTTTTCCCATGCTTGCCTATATATTTCCGAGTTTGGTAAATCATTTTCTAGTAAACTATCATAAATATATGATATTAATTTTTCTGTATTCGGATATTTATTTAGACATTCATCTAAAATTTCTGTCTTTCTATTTCTAAAATCCTGTGTGTTTGATTTAACATAGTCTCTAATTTGTAAATATCTAAAGTACTCTTTTGAGTGTAATCCATAATTTTGTTGTAATTTCTGAAATGAAAGGAATAAACTTTCCCTGTAGAGATCACCCATCTTATTTATTGCATAGTTCTTCCATTTAAAAAAACCTTTATCCATCATTGAAGGTTTAAAAGTGATGTTATTTGCAATGGGAAGAGCCAGTGATATACTTTCTAATTTTAATGTTTTCTTTAATTGTTTCCAAATACGTACGCCACTTTCTATTATTGGATTTCCTCTTTAACTTTTTTAATGTATTTTAGTATTAGCAAATAAAATCGAGCTAATTTCAAAAGGTGAACAATCTTCCTTTTTCATTTTTAACCAGTTTGGTTGTTTATCTACTTCTTCCAACCAAAAATTCATATTTTTAATATTAACTGCCCAATAATGAAACATAAAATTAGGCAATGCAAAACCTCCATTCATTTTTGATTTACATAGATATTTTTTATTTATTCTATGGCTCTTATAATCCCAAATAAAGTTGGTAACTATAGAGTCCACTTTCTTAAAACATTTTTAGGAAGATATATCGGGATCAGTTGAAACAGGTATAATAATTGCGGAAGAAAAATTATTTTTATCGCATTAATTCTACCTAGCATTGAAATAGGTAATGTTTTCCAATATAGGATATTCTTAAGTAGTTTATTCAATAAGGGTGGGAAATTAGATTTAAATAATCATATCTTTTTGTTACATGAATTCCATGATATTTGATTTTTTCATTTGCTATCTTAAAAGGATATTGTTGTAATATATGTGAGTTATTTCCCATTATTGGCATAAGTTCACTTTTATTCCAATTAATTCTATATCCTGAAATCAATCCAAATTGAGTTATTAAATCTAATGTTAGGAATACTAATTTCGGCTTTGTAATATAAAGTAATACATCATCTGCGTATAAAGAGATTTTATTTTCAGTTTCTTTGGTTTCATACCCGTATATTTCAGGATGTAATCTGACGCGCTATGCTAATGGGTCAATTGCCAGTGTGAACAGTAGTGGAGATAGAGGACAACCTTGTCTACAGCCATGGAATAAATTAAATTTAGTTGTTAACATTTGATTTATTAATATTCTAGCTGTTGGCTTGGTATATAGGTATAGCTTAACCCATGTTATAAACTTCTCTCCCAACTAAAAAGTTTCCATAACCGAAAATAAATAAGACCATTCAATCTGATCGAAAGCTTTCTCTGCGTCCAATGAAATAATTGATAAATCTTTATTAATGTTTTTTTTCGAGTATATAATATTGAATAATCTTCTCAGGTTGTTTGAGGAGTATCGTTTTGGTATAAATCCTGTTTGATCTGAATGAATTACTTTATTAATCACTGTATTTAGTCTTTGTGCTAGTATTTTGGTTTATATTTTTGATCAGTATTTAAAAGAGCTATGGCTCTATACGACCCTGGATGATCCAGATTTTTATCTAATTTAGGTATAAGTGTTATAATAGATTCATTTAATGTTTCTGGTAACTTCTGTTGTGCATAAATGTGTTCATAAAGTGTCTTCAAACGTGGAGCTATCATATCATAGAATGTTTTATAAAATTCTGATTCAATACCATCCGGTCATGGAGTTTTACCATTTTTAATGACCTAATAGCTTCTTCGATTTCTTTAGTAGTTATTTCAGCGTTGAATGATTCTCTATTTTCTGAATCCAGTCCTTTTAGATTACAATTTTTAAAAAATGTTTCTACTCCTATTCGATTTTCTGTCATTTTGGCTGAATATAATTTTTTATAATATTGCAAAAATCTCTCATTTATATCTTTAGTTTGTACTAATAATTCCTCTTTGTCTGATTTAATCCTATGGATTAATTTTTCTCCTTCCAATTTTCGTAATTGATGAGCCAATAATTTTTGTGGTTTATCTCCGAATTCAAATTGTATTTGTTTAGTAAATTGGTATAGTTTTACAACTTGGTCTGACTGTATTTTATTTAATTTATATTTCAATGCAAAGATTTTATTATGTTTTATTATGGTTGGATTAACAGCGTTTTCTGTATCTAATGGTTTGATCTTCTTTTCCAATGCCTGTTGTTCCATCCAATTCTCTTTATTATAAAATGCTTGAGAGGATATTATAATTCCCCGAAGATACGCTTTAAAAGTTTCCCATAATAGGGACGAAGATATTTCTGGCATATCATTTATTTCAAAGAAAATCTTGATCTGTTTTGTGATGTATTCTTGAGTTATTTTGTCTTTTAAAATAACCATATAACCATATAACAATTACAGCACGGAAACAGGCCCTCTCGGCCCTTCCAGTCTGTGCCGACCACCTGTTTTCCCCTAGTCCCATCTACCTGCACTCAGACCATACCCCTCCATTCCCTTCCCGTCCATATACCTTTCCACTTTACTTTTAAATGTTAAAATCGATCCTGCCTCCACCACTTCTGCTGGAAGCTCATTCCACACAGCCACCACCCTCTGAGTAAAGAAGTTCCCCCTCACGTAACCCCTAAACGTCCGTCCCTTAATTCGCATGTCATGCCCTCTTGTTTGAATTTTCCCTACCCTTAATGGGAAAAGCTTATCCACGTCAACTCTGTCTATCCCTTTCATCATTTTAAAGACCTCAATCAAGTCCCCCCTTAACCTTCTGCGCTCCAAAGAATAAAGACCTAACTTGTTCAACCTTTCTCTGTAACATAGTTGCTGGATCCCAGGCAACATTCCAGTAAATCTCCTCTGTACTCTCTCTATTTTGTTGACATCCTTCCTATAATTGTGACCAAAATTGTACACCATACTCCAGAATTGGTCTCACCAATGCCTTGTACAATTTTAACATTACTTCCCTGCTCCTATATTCAATGCTCTGATTTATAAAGGCCAGCACACCAAAGGCTTTCTTTACCACCCCATCTACATGCGATTCCACCTTCAGGGAACTATGCACAGTTATTCCTAGATCTCTCTGTTCCACAACATTCCTCAATTCCCTACCATTTACCATGTACGTCCTATTTTGATTTGCCTGCCAAGATGTAGCACTTCACACTTATCAGCATTAAACTCCATCTGCCATCTTTCAGCCCACTTTTCCATATGGCCCAAATCTCTCTGTAGACTTTGAAAATCTACTTCATTAATTTGTGGGTTAAATCTCCATTGTCCCTGTTTTTCCGTTTTACCAGTTATTTTCATCATAAAAGTTAAAGGTGCATGATCTGAAATTATAATATTATGATATTTTGAATTATAAGTGAATGGGATAAGTTTTAAATCTATCAAAAAATAATCTATTCTTGAATAAGTTTTATGCACAGGTGAGTAAAATGAGTATTCCCGTCCAGCTGGGTTTTGCATTCTCCAAACATCTTTAATATTACTAGTATCTATATATGCATTTATTAGATCACTCGAATGCGATTTAAGTTTCCGTTGTTTTGATGATCTGTCCAAATAAGGATCTAGTGTACAATTTAAATCTCCTCCAATTATTAAGTTGTGTTGTGATAATTCCGGAATAGTATTAATTATTTTTTTTAAAACAGTGGGCTGTCAAAATTTGGGCCGAATACATTGACAAAAATCATTTTTTGTGTGTATAATTCTCCTATTACAATAATATCTACCATCACTATCAGTTATTGTTGAAGTGTGTTTAAATGAAGTGCCTTTACGAATTAATATTGCTACACCTCTAGATTTGTGTGTGAAAGAAGAATGATACACTTTGTCAATCCATTTAGCTTTTAATTTATGTTCTGCCTCTTTTTTTAGATGTGTCTCTTGGATGAATACCACATCTGCTTTAAGTGCTTTTAAGTGTGCTAATACTTTACCTCTCTTAATTGGTTCGTTAATACCTTTAACATTCCAGCTACAAAACATTATTCCTCCATTCCTCATATTCATTTGTAAGTCTTGCATCTTTTATCTAAAGGAATATATAATAGGACAAATGGTTCAGCTCGACATACCCGACTTTACACCCAAACTCCGAATAGATGAATTTCAAGACCCTTGAGTATCTCTCACGTATATACCTCCTTTGCATTAATTTATAACTCCATTCAAAAGTAAAATAATAATAACAAGAGATAATATTAAAAAAAAGGATAGATTAAGCAATTAATAGGGTACACAAAGAAAGAAAAAACTACATCTAATATTGGTGTAGTTAGTGTTAGCCATACTACCATAGCTAGCAATCTATAGACTTTCGTAGTCGATGTTACTAACTTATCCATTTCCATGATTCATTAAAATTGTTATTCCATACAAATATTTAACCGGGAGTATTAAACTCTGATGTGTACAAAATCCATCAGTCAAGTATTTGATAATATCTATACTTAATACTTATTAAAAGCAATAATAATAAGAAAATATAAAAAATAAGTAATAATAAAAAATAAAAAGGGAAGAAAAATATAGAAAAAGTAAAAAAAATAATAATAATAAAAAGTACCATGGGGGATAAATAAAGTCAAAGTTTATATTTTGTGTATTTATATTTACTATTTACTTAATCCTAAATCAGCTATAGTTAGTTGTTAATCATTAATTGGTAGTTATTAGCTTTAATTAATAATAATACCAGAGTATTAATTTTAGTATGTGTTAGTTATTAATATTAGTAGTGTTACTATTCTAATTATTAGTATCCATAGGAGCGTCTCCAATCCGTATCTCCCCGAATCTCCCATCCGCATCCTTCTCCATCTTCTTTAGATGAAACAAGTCCATAGTCCATAGTCCATTCCAATCTAGAAAATACAATTTAATTGTTGTTATAGTTCATCTTTGAAGCTTTCATTCAGTCTACCTCTCGCTCCTTAATCCCTTGGGCAAAGGTCATTGCATCCGCTGGGTTTTTGAAATAATGTTCTTCCTGGTTGTAGGTAATTCTAGGGTAGGGTGGCTGGGTACCTCAGACTGTACTTCAGATTCTTCACTTCCCTCAAAATTCTTTTGGTCTCCTTGAACGCATTTCGTTTCTTGGAGACCTCTGCTGGATAGTCTCGGTAGATGCTGATCGAATCTTCTTCATATGTAAGAGTTCTACTTTTTATAATTTTCTTCATCATCTCCTCCAGGACATGACCATACTGGACTTTTACTATCGTTTGTCTTGGAGGGGCGTCTTGCTTTGTATATCGTCTCATTACTCTGTGTGCTCGGGCTAGTAAAAGCTTTTGTTCCAGAGATAAAACCTTTTGCAGTAAATTTGCAGTAAACTCTCGGATATCTTGATTCTTTTCTCTCCCTTCTCGAATACCCACGATCCTTTGGTTCTGTCTTCTCTGGCGTCCTTCCAACTCGGTACATTTATCAGTTATTTTGCCCAGTAAGTCAGATAAACGTTGATTTTCTTTGAGGAGTGTTTTCGTAGTCTGAGTACTTGTTTCGACTAGTTCTTCAAGGTTCTTTATGGCTGTCGACTGTTCCTTGATTTCTTCCACCATGGGTTCCATTTCTAATTCTACCTTATTTTCGATTTTTTCATTCATCTCTTCCACTATACTTGCAGATTGATCCGTCAATATTTCTGCAATTTCCTTTCGGAGTTTGTCAGATAATTCTGTGGCCAAGGTATTAATTTCTGACTTTAACTCCTTCATCTCCTCCTTGATTTTTTTTATTTCTTCCTTAATATTCATTTTTGCCAATTCAGTCTTTAATTCCAACTTTAACTCAGCCATTTCTTGTACAAAAAAAACTTTGAGTTCTTCAATTTCCGATTTTTTCTTCGGTTTTTTTCGACACATCTTCTAGGGATAGTGTCCTACCTGAGGCCGAGGCTCCAGTCAGGCCTGGTTCTTGTTCTGCCCTTTTCCTTGTATACCGGAGTTTTGGTTTATCTGCGGGTGGGCTGTGCTGTGTTGTCATTACGAGTCGCGCGCCTGATGACGTCACTCACGGCAGCCGTTGCAAAAACAGCAGGCAGCAGGTAGGTCTTTTCTCCCCGGTTTTTCCTTGTTTTTTTTCACGGAGCTGGCTGGCATTGCTTTCTAGCCCTCCATAGCACCACCGGAAGTCTGGTCGATTATTGTTGCAACAACCGACAAAAAAGTTTAAATCCTCATTTGGTCAGAAGTGGGATGTCAACCGACGACTGATCCTGCCGGTTGAGAACAGGCAGGGAGATAGGAGGAGGAGTACGCACGCAAGTGAATACATTTAGTTAAATTGCCACTTGGTCGTACCTCAGATCTCGTCGCTCTAAGTACTTCACCGGCGTGCGTCAGTTGAAGGGACAACCGGATCTACCGGCTGCAGACACTGGGATAGGAAGTCTCGAGGGCAACCCTTGCTTGACCGAGCAGGAAATACCCTAGAGAGTAGGGGGACTGTCGACGTTATATAAAAGCCTGTGCACTGGGAAAAAGGGGAAGGTGGAAATCCTTTGGTCGATAGAGGGCCGTAAAGATCACAGGGCTCGCATATAGAGAGAGGGAAAAGACTGTTATAATTGTCGGATATTGGTTGGGCCTAAATCCAGTGTGTTTCTCAAAAGCTCGCCTTAGACTGGTTGTTAAAATCCAGTCTACGCGTTCAACCGAAATCCTCCACGCGAAGGTCAGGAATTGAAGCGGCTGAGTGAGATACGGTGGGCAAAGGTTCAAGAATCGGTCCTGACAAAATACAGTTTTATATGAAGTGTACTATATGATTGTTTTACACATATGGTTGTGTGAAAAGAGTAACAACCCAGGTAATTATTGAAAATGGGTAACATGATTGACGTGAGTTCCCACTCCGATCGGCCATTGCATCAACTATGCTATCTGAGATGGAAGAGACCTTCTGGCGCATGTCGGGAGGACTTATCCATAAGATGGGAAGTGATCAATGGCCTGAAGGAGGATCCAGAGATAGGGACGTAGGATTAAGGGCACAGGGGATTATCGGGAAAAAAGATATGAAAAAAAGATATAAGAGAGCCATTCAATTATGGATAGGGCATTGTAATGTCCAGAGGACAAAATCCCTGACGGCCAGCTGGCAAAATAACACCTTGAAGTGGGGAATCTCCCTGACCGAAGGAGGCAAGGAGAAATCAGTAACAATTTTGAAACAAGAATGTACATATGCTAAGCAAATGAGAGACCAACAGGCGGCTGAACAGAAGCCGGATAAATTATTGACTGATGAAGACTTACGTAAGTCGGTGGCTGGCATGAGTTTAGAAGATGAGGACGAGGAAGAGGAATTGGGTAACTGGGACACCATGTGAGGGAACACCCCTGCTGAATCAGCCCATCCCTCCCGCACCTCCTGCTCCCCGACCGAGAACGAGTAAGTCAGCCCCTAAGTTTAGCCCCGAAGAATCAAACCCCTAAACTGATCCCGAAAATCCAGACCCCTAGGAAAACCAGATCATGGACAGGCCATTCAACCAGAACACCGGTGAGCCCCAATGCTGCGCCCATACCATGGGTAATTCAAATATCCAGTTGGGAAACCGCCGGGCTGACGAAGAGGCTAGGTGTGCCTCTCAACGCATGAGCAAGGTGGTTGGTAGTATGATGAGGCAGGTGAAAGGCCTGTATATGGGCTCGTCTGTTTCTGATAAACCTATGGCAACCATTGAGGAGGTAATTCTCCTACAGGGGGATGCTCCTGCCGTGGATGTTACAGAATGGGAGCAATTGGGCTGTCAAAAGGCTGATTCCGGATTGTGGATCACCCCGCCGGTCAGACCTGTATGACGGACCAGTTGGCTACATGGGTTGTAGACTATTTACATTTGGCCACCAATTGTGGGTCAACGTTGTTAACCGATGCTTTATTACAGGCCTGGTGGCATCCACGGCTTAAGGTTCTCGCCGCCCAGACCAGCGCAAGATGCCTTACTTGTGCCGAATACAATCCCGGCAAGGGCATCCCGTGCCAGGCAGGGCGGACTCCCTTGCCGGCGGGTCCTTTTGAGACCCTGCAATTGGACTTTATCGATTTACCCAAGTACCAGTCGTACAAACATGTATTGGTCATTATTGATGTTTTTCCAGGTGGATCGAGGCCTTTCCTACGACTGATCACACGCCACTACAGTCGTTTCCATTTTAATGCATCATATTGTTCCTCGCTTTGGTGTGCCGGATACCATTAGCTCTGACAACGGCCCCCACTTTATCGCTGCCATTAATAAAGAATTGTACTTACAGCTGGGTGTTACCCAGTGTCTGCACTGTGCTTACCGTCCTCAGGCGACCAGTATGGTGGAACAAATGAACCAGACCTTTAAAACTAAGCTTGCCAAGTTAGTCGCCCAATCTGGTTCCACATGGGTTAAGATGCTTCCGGTTGCCCTATTTCAGATAAGGGTGATGCCATGTGGCGCTGCTCGCCTTTCCCCTGCGGAGGTTGTCTACGGCCGCCCTCTCCGTACCCCCTGGACTGATATTGTCCCCCGTACTATGGAGCTTCACCACATGTCCGAGGAAATGGTTTCCTATATCCTGGCCTTGACTCAGGCCTTGCGTAATATCCATGAGGACGTAAAAGCAGCCTATGTTGGTGACATTAATTTTCCAGTTGAAGGCCGCGTTTCTGTTGGCACATATGTCCTGATCAAGAATTGGACCCGGAAGAATGGCCTGTCGCCTCGATGGCTGGGCCCCTTCCAGGTTCTTCTTACCACGCCTACGGCTGTCAAGGTCGAGGGCCGGTCAGCTTGGGTACATTTACATCATTGTAAGGTGCTTGATGACACCAAGCAAAGGGCGGAGAGGAAGAGACGGAGGGACAGCAGCAAACCGGATAAATACGGATAAGTATGAAAACAACTGAATGTCTTCTGCTACATGGATGGGTGTGATCCTTGTTAACCCCAGGAGGCAAGAAAGAGGAAGACAATGGGGAAAGTGGAGGAAAGGGGAAATGGTCAGAAAACACATGTAAAAATATGCCTAAATGCTGCTTCTATGCGCTTCTATGCCCTTCTATGCCCTTCGTGATCAATAGGAACCAACATGAAGATACTATGGGCACTGGTGCTCACTTGTCTGACAGCCGGAATAACAATCTGGAGGCAGACCAGACCGGTGATCGAAAGTAGGAATAAGAGAAGCTCGCGGAGCTTACCCGAAGACAAATGGAGACACAACTCCTTTGATCAAGCTTATCGGAAGATGTTTAGAGACGCTGTGGTTTGCTACCCTTCCCAGTCTGTTGCTGAACTGTTCAATCCTATTCCTGACCCTAACCCTATCAAGCACCTGGTTAGTCTCACGGACACAAGCAAAGCAGTTTGTAAGACCCCCAACTGTAGCCCTATTCAGAATGTTACTCACCTAATCAACTTCTCCCACTTTGCCACCTGTAAGGAAGGGGGAGGGAAAATAAATGTCGAGACTACCCATATTGCTGGACCGAAAAAGGATATGGATGTGCCTTGATGAAGCTTGAGGGAATTGAGGAGTGTATCACTAAGGTAAGCCGACATGAGTGTGAAAGAACCAAGGGCATGTGGTATGCCGAAGCACCGAGAAATGCCTGGGTATTAAGGGTGGCGGAGTTCAATGGATGTGTGGTATGGGAAATACCACTCGCCTTTCGGTAGGTCAACATGCCTTTCCCATTACACCAAAGAAGTCCCGAGCTCCCTTTTATCTATCTCGCTTGCAGACAAATACTAACGGCTAAATCATCAGCAGGATATGGTGGAGGGAAAGTATTCTCCTATCAATGTAATGAGGGGGAGGACTTGAAAAAGGGAGAAAAGAGATTGCCGCATACCACTGCCGGCTACTGCTTTCTATATCGGAACAGTAATGGGGAAGGGATGGCCAGTAACTATTTAGTACTAGGTGATCCCAATGGCCCCACCTCAGTGGCAGGTTGGGGTAATTGCTCCCCTCACCGTTCCATGCCCCATACGATGGGGAAGGAAGACCCAGCCCACCAGGGCCCCAGCTATGTCCCGAAAAAGGAAGCAGGCGGCCAGGGAGAAGATTTGTGCCGACTGGAAAATCCCGAAGCATGAGGAGGAAGTGGCCACACCATGGGCTGGGGATTCGCGGGCTTATTTTCCCTGGGTGGAATTGTAGGGGTTGAAGCAGCCAAGAATCGCAACTATTTGGTTTGTGGCTTAACCATCTTGGGAAATGAGATCAGGAAGGCAGTGGAGACAATCCGGCATAATTTGGAAGAGTTACGATTGTTCACCGAACAAAATCGATATGCACTGGATTACCTACTTGCGAGAGAAGGAGGTGTATGTGCAGTAGTTAAGGGTAAATGTATCATGGGGGTCTCTAGCATCAACAATAACTTAAAGGAAGTAGAAAACAATTTTGATGATTGGCTTAGCGGCATGGGAGATGGCCCAGGAGGAGGAACCTGGAACTTGAACGGATGGAGGGATTGGTTTATTCATTTAGAATTATATCTGGAAATCATCGCAGCTGGCTACTGCATCAGGCTGGCTGTCGTAAAGTGCCTCCTCCGCCGAATAATGACAGCCGTTTCGGCATTGGGCGCCACACCAGAGGAAGCTAAGAATTCCGTTCGTATGATGATATTACAGCATGAGCAGGATAAAATGTTACCTACCCCTGGTGATGCCGAGGAAGACAAAAGTGATGAGGGCAATAAGTATGTGAATGGTTGCGAGCGGTTTCCCACGGTACGAGAAGCCGGGGATCCAATGGACGAAGAGCTAGCGGTACGAGAAGCCGTAGTCCGTGAGCTGGAGGCGTATGAAATGCAGTGGATGGGACATGTGTTGGACTATGAATGTTGCCATAGAATGGCAAAAGGGGGGAATGAGGAATTGTATTAAATCCTGCTATGGAAATATTAAGGCAGCCAGTGCCAATAATTCTAGAAGCATTAAAACCGATATATTGGCATTAAACGATTAACCTTAAGATTCAAGTTTGCATGTGCAAAAGAGCTTAGTAACACAAAAAGCAAAACTGCTGCATCTGCACAACTTGTGGATGTGCAGACTGGCTAATCGCAGACGACTGGCTTTTAGCAAAAAGTGAAAACCAACTCCATATTTGGAGGTGGCCGATGGTCTTTGCACCTTACATCATGCAGTTGGATGTCTGATATGAAGAGATAAGAAGGGGGGGGGGGGATAGGAAAAATTTGCATTAAGAGTATATAAGCTGGACTTCCGGTGGCGCTATGGAGGGCTAAGGAGTAACGCCAGCCAGCTTCGTGAAAAAAATGCTGAAAAACCGGGGAGAAAACGACCTACCTGCTGCCTGCTGCTTCTGTACCGACTGCCGTGAGTGACGCCATCAGGCGTGCGACTTATCATGTCTATGCAGCGCAGCCCCCTCCCGGAGAAACCGACTTGTGCTGTTGCTAGGCAGAGAACGGTGGAACAAGAAAAAGGCCCAACTGAAGCCTCGGGCTCAGGTAGGATGTTATCCCAAGAAGATGTGACGAAAAAAACGACGAAAAAAATCGGAAGGTGAAGAACTCAAAATTTTTATTGCAGGTGAAATTGCTGCTTTGAGGGAAGAAATAAAGCTGATGAATATTGGTGAAGAAATTAAAAAAAATCAAGGAAGAAATGATGGACTTAAAGTTTGAAATTAATACCAACATTAATACCACAACTACGAATACATCGGATGAGTTGAAGAAAGAAATCGCAGAAATAATGATTGGAATGGCAAAGGAGACGAATGATAAAATCAAAAATGTGAAAACTGACTTTGAAGAAAGGCTGAATCCGGTGGAACAGGCACTGAACCAGCAGACGACTGTTATAAAAGACCTTGAACAACTAGCCGAAACAAGCGCTCTGACTACAGCAAAGCTTATTACTGAAAATCAACGTCGAACTGAATTACTGGGCAAAATAACCGAGAAATGTACTGAATTGGAAGGTCGCCAGAGAAGACAGAACCTAAGAATTGCGGGTATTCCAGAAGGGGAAGAGAAAGATCAAGATCCCCGAGAATTCACTGCAAATTTACTGCAAAATGTTTTATCTCTGGATCAAAAGCCTTTACTAGCCCGAGCACATAGAGTGATGAGACGCCAGACAAGACAAAATGCTCCCCCAAGACAAATGATAATAAAAGTACAGTACAACCATGTCTTGGAGGAAATAATGCAAAAAACATCAAGAAACAGAAATCTTCTATTTGAAGGACACAGGATCAGTATTTATCGAGATTACCCAGCAGAGGTCTCCAGGAAACGAAAAGCATTTAATGAGACCAAAAGTATCCTGAGGGAAGTGGAGAATTTGAAATATGGTCTGAGCTATCTAGCCACCCTAAGAGTCACGTACAACAAGAAGGAACATTTTTTCACCAATCCTGTGGAAGCATTGGACTTTGCTCAGAAGATTAAGGCTTGAGAGGATGCTTGATCCCTCACCACTGAATAAACTGACTTTGCAGGACTGGATGGAATTGAAGTGATGACTAAGGCAGCTGGAGAAAGACGTGGATTGGAAACTCTCCCATGGATACTAATAATTAGTATAAATGCACTACTAATACAAATAACTAATAAATACTAAAATTATACCGTGGTATTTTTACTAATCAGAATTAATAATTATCACTAATGACCAATGTTTACTTATAATGGAATGATTAGAGTCAAATATAGAGTTTGATTTCATTTGTCCTCTTTGGAAACCTTCTTTCTTTTTTACTAGTAATTCTCATTTTTATTTTCTTTCTTCTTTTCTTTTCGTTTTTCTTAAATTTTTATTTTTTAATTAGATTTTCAAACAAGTTTTAAATATTTGTATCCTCACATTTCCGACTATTGGAATTCGAATATTTTAAAATTTAATACACCCGGTAAAATATTGATATGGAATAAAAATTCCAAGAAATAAAGGGACTGGTTAAGTTCGCAACATCAACTACGGAAGTTGGTAGATGGTTAGCCATGCTAGTATGGCTAGCACTAACTACACTAATACTAGGTGTAGTTTTTTCCTTCTTTGTGCACAATACTAATTTCTTAATCTATCCTCTTTTCTTTTCTATTATAAACTATCATTATTATTATCAGTTTGAATGGCGTTACAAATTGGATCAAAGGCGATATACACGTGAGAGACAGTTAAGGGTCTTAAAATTCGTCTATTCGGAGTTAGGGTGTAAGGTCGGGTCTGTCGAACTGAACCATTGGCTCTATTATAGACCCCCATAGACAAAAGATGCAAGATTTTAAAATGAATATGGGGAATGAAGGAATAACGTTTTGTAGCTGGAACGTTAAAGGTATTAATGAACCAATCAAGAGAGGTAAAGTATTAGTGCATTTAAAAACAATTAAAGCTGATGTGATTTTCATTCAAGAAGCACATTTAAAAAAAGATGCTGAGCATAGGCTGAAAGCTAAATGGATAGATAAAACGTATCATTCTTCTTTTACACACAAATCAAGAGGTGTAGCAATATTGTTTCGTAAAGGCACTTTATTCAAACATACATCAACTATAACTGATAATGATGGCAGATACATTATTGTAATAGGATAATTAAATGCACAAAAAATGATTCTTGTCAATGTATATGGACCCAAACTTTGATAGTCCACTGTTTTTTAAGAAAATATTTAACAACATCCCGGAAATAGCACAACATAACTTAATAATTGGAGGAGATTTAAATTGTACATTAGATTCCTATTTAGATCCACAAGACAAAGGAAAACCAAATCCCATTCCAGTGACCTATTAAATGCATATATGTATACAAGCAATATTAAAGATGTTTGGAGAGTAGAAAACCCAACTGGACGAGAATATTCATTTCATTCACTTTATTCACCTGTACATAAAACCTATTCAAGAATAGATTATTTTTTGGTTGACGCTAAACTTATCTCACTTACTTACAATTCAAAATACCATAATATTATAATCTCAGATCATGCACCTTTAACATTTATGATTACAATAAATGGTAAAACGGAAAATCGGGGACAATGGAGATTTAATCCACAAATTTTAAAAAAACAAAGCAACTCAGGAATATATTATAGAACAGATCAAGATTTTCTTTGAAATAAATGATAAACCGGAAATATCCTCTTCCCTATTATGGGAAACTTTTAAAGCATATGCCCGTGGAATTATGATCTCTTCTCAAGCATTTTATAATAAAAAAGAATCAGAGGGAACAACAGGAATTAGAAAAGGAGATTAAACAATTAGATACAGAGAACGCTGCTAATCCATCCATAACAACACATAATAAAATCGCTGCACTGAAATATAAATTAAATAAAATATACACAGATCAAATTGTAAAACTCAACCAATACACTAAACAATTACAATTTGAATTTGGAGATAAACCTAAAAAATCATTTGCTCGTCAATTAAGAAAGATGGAGGGAGAAAAAATAATCCATAGGATTAAATCATATAATGGCGAAGCATTAGTATAACCTAAAGATATTAAGAGATTTTTGCAATATTATAAAAATTTATATTCAGCTAAAACGACAGAAAACAAGACAGGAATAGAAGCATTTAAAAAAAATGTAATTTGAACGGGTTGGATTCACAAAATAGAGAATCATTAAATGCTGAAATTTCAGTAAAAGAAATCGAAGAATCTATCAGATCATTAAAAAATGGTAAAACACCGGGACCAGATGGTATAGGCCCGGAATTTTATAAAACATTTTATGATTTGATTGCACCACGTCTGAAGACACTCTATGAATACATTTATACTCACCAGAACCTACAAGAAACGTTAAATGAATCTATTATAACACTTATACCTAAAATAGACAAAGACCTGGATGACCCAGGATCATATAGAGCTATAGCTCTTTTAAATACTGATCAAAAGATACTAACCAAAATATTAGCACAAAGACTAAGTACAGTTATTAATAAATTAATTCACCCCGATCAAACAGGATTTATACCAAAACGATATTCCTCATATAACTTGAGATAATTATACAATATTATATATTCAAAAAGAGATATTAATAAAGACCTAGTAATTATTTTGTTAGATGCGGAGAAAGCCTTTGACCAGGTGAAATGGTCTTATTTGTTTTCGGTTATGGAATCTTTTAAGCTGGGACTGAAGTTTATTACTTGGGTTAAATTATTATACACTAATCCAACAGCCAGAATAATAACAAATCAAATGCTATCAACTAAATTTAATCTATTTCGAGGCTGCAGACAAAGTTGTCCTCTATCCCCTTTACTGTTTGCACTTGCAATAGAACCTTTAGCTCAACGGGTGAGATTACATCCTGAAATATATGGATATGATACCAGTGATACTGGAAATAAAATTTCTTTATATGCGGATGATGTATTACTTTATATTACAAAGCCGGAAATTAGTATCCCAAATTTACTAAAATTAATATCTGAATTTGGATTATTTTCAGGATATAGAGTTTATGTAAAACATTTATGTAAACCAAAAATAAATGGAGGTTTAGCACTACCAAACTTTATGTTTTATTAATGGGCAGTTAATATTAAAAACATGAATTTTTGGTTTGTAGAGACAGATAAACAAAAAACCTGGTTAAAAATGGAAAAAGAACATTGTTCGCCTTTTGAAGTTAGTTCGATTTTATTCGCCAATATTAAAATAGGTAAGAACACCTATAGTGAAAACCTTATAATAGAAAGTGGAATACGAATCTGGAAACAAATAAAGAAAACACTAAAATTGGAATGTATACCACTAGCCCTTACCATCGCAAATAATGTTACATTTAAACCCTCAATGATGGACAAATGTTTTTTACAATGGAAAAACTATGGAATTAATAAGATGGGAGATCTCTACAGATAAAATTCTGTCCTTTCATTTCAAGAATTACAACAAATTTATGGATTACATTCAAAAGATTACTTTAGATATCTACAAATTAGAGACTATGTAAAAGCAAATAATCGGGAAATTAGAAATAGAAAGACAGAAATTTTAGATGAATGCCTAAATAAACACCCGAACACAGAAAAATTGATATAATATATTTATAATATTTTACTGGAAAACGATGCCCCAATGACAGAAATATATAGGCAATCATGGGAAAATGAATTAGGTCAAATCATTAGACCGGAATGGTCTGGTCGATTATTGTCGCAACAACCGACGAAAAAGTTCAAAATCCTCATTTGGTGTCAGAAGTGGGATGTCAACCGAAGACTAATCCTGCCGGTTGAGAACGGGCAGTGAGATCGGAGGAGGAGTGCGCACCCAAGTGAGTACATTTAGTTAAATTGCCACTTGCATAACCTGAGACGATTATTCAATATTATATACTCGAAAAGAAATATTAATAAAGATCTAGCAATTATCTCATTAGATGCAGAGAAAGCTTTTGATCAGGTTGAATGGTCTTATTTATTTTCGGTTATGGAAACTTTTCAGTTGGGAGAGAAGTTGATAACATGAGTTAAACTACTATATACCAATCCAACAGCTAGAATATTAACAAATCAAATGTTATCAACTAAATTTAATTTATCCAGAGGCTGTAGACAAGGTTGTCCTCTATCCCCACTACTGTTCGCACTGGCAATTGAACCATTAGCACAATCATGAGATTACATCCTGAAATATACAGGTATGAAACCAAAGAAACTGAAAATAAAATCTCTTTATACGCAGATGATGTATTACTTTATATTACAAAGACTGAAACTAGTATCCCTAACTTATTAGATTTAATAACTCAATTAGGCTTGTTTTCAGGATATAGAATTAATTGGAATAAAAGTGAACAATTTTCAAATGTTTCTGCTATATGTGATAAATGTCAGCACTAAGAAGCTAATCTAACGCACTCATTCACAAAATGTATAAAAATTACTAACTTTTGGATAGAAATTTTTAAGATAATCTCGAATGTAGTTAATGCAAATCTGACTCCAGACTCAAAATTAATCATATTAGGAATATTAGAAACGGATCAACAATTAACAACACAGCAAAGAATTTTTATCGATTATAGTTTAATAATCGGTAAAAAATTAATATTAAGATTTTGGAAAGGTCCTACATCCCCCATGATCAAAATGTGGATTACAGAAATGTCGGAGACACTTCATCTGGAAAGATTAAGACTTGTCCTTTTGGACAAGCTAGATCAGTTCAGAGGAATATGGTCTCCATTTATTGAATATTTAAAGGGTCAAGGGGTCCGGTTCGAGGGCCTGACTGAAACCTGAACGAAGGAATAGATGAAGAACTATATATAATAGACCACTGATATATCTCCAATGAAGAATAGCCTGCTTAATACTCCACTCATATTATTGATTTTCTACTTTTATTTTATTTCTCTTTATTATTTCTCTTCACTATCTTATTTCTGTTATAAAATAATAAAAAGTATAGAAGTATAAATAAGAATGATTGTAAACTTTAAAAATATTAAGAATGTATGTGATGAATAATATGTCTCTTTTTATTTTATGTTATTCCTTCTTAATATGTATTTACTTCTAATAAGAATATTTTACAAAAAAAGAGTATATAAGGTGGTACCTGCTGACGAGAAGTAGCGACTCTTTGCAGGGTTACCTGGTCTGCAGACGGGTGAACTGATGTAAAGACTCTTGCCTCAATAAAACGTACGTTTTTGGTAACCCAGTGGTCTGTTCGATTATTGTCGCAACAACCGATGAAAAAGTTTAAATCCTCAAAGAAAGCCAATGGCATGTTGACCTTCACTGGGAGAGGATTTGAGTTTAGGAGCAAGGAGGTCCTACTGCAGTTGCACAGGGCCCCAGTGAGACCACTCCTGGAGTACTGTGTGCAATTTTGGTCTCCTAATTTGGGGAAGGACATTATTGCTATTGTGGGAGTGCTGCGAACTTTCACCAGGTTAATTCCCGGGATGGCTGGACTGACGTATTATGAAAGAATGGGTCAACTGGGCTTGTATTTGCTGGAATTTAGAAGGATGAGAGGATATCTTATAGAAGCATTAAATTGTTAGAGGATTGGACAGGGTAGATGCAGGAAAAATGTTCCCGATTTGGGGGGAGTCCAGAACCAGGGGGTCACAGTTTAAGAATAAGGGGTAGGCCATTTAAGATTATGAGGAAAAACATTTTCACCCAGAGAGTTGTAAATCTGTGGAATGCTCTGCCACAGAAGGCAGTGGAGGCCAATTCACTTGATGTTTTCGAGAGTTAGATTTAGCTCTTTGGGCTAAGGGAATCAAGTGATATGGGGAAAAAGCCCAAACGGGGTAATGATTTTGGATGATCAGCCATAATCATATTGAATGGCTTCGAAGGGTTCGAAAGGCCGAATGGCCTACTCCTGCACCTATTTTCTATGTTTCTATACTCAGTACTATGATTGATGGCCAATGTGCCAAAAGTCTTTTTGACCGTCCTAACTACCTGTGACGCCACTTTCACGAACTATGCACCTGCACTCCTAGATCTCTCTGCTCGACAACATTCCCCAAAGCCCTGCCCTTTACTATGCAGGTGGTGCCCATGTTAGACTTCACAAAATGCAACACCTCACATTTCTCTGTATTAAACTCCAACAACCAGTCCTCCGCCCACCTGCCCAACCGATCAAGATCCTGCTGCACTTGTTGACAACCAGCTTCACGATCTACACTACCACCCACTTTTGTGTCATCTGCAAACTTGCTAAACATGCCATGTACTTACTCATGCAAATTAAGTATTGAATATATTTTAATAACTTTAATAACTTTATTTGGATAGCATTTTTCATACAATTGAATGCACCCAAAAGTGCTTTCCACATAGACACAGGTCTCAACAAAAATACAATTTCAAACAGTAAGAACATAGGCAGTTAATAGCATAAAAAGCACAGATTTATATACAAATATAAAATGTAAAATTGAGAGTGTAAAAGGACAAAGGAAGTTAACTCAGTTAAAAGCTTGATTAAAAAGATGTATTTAGCTGCCGTTTGAAAATGTCAACTGAGTGGGCGTCTCTCATAGCCCTGGTTAGGGTATTCCATAGCTTGGGGACGTAATTGAAAAAGGCTGCTTCATTAATTTTCTTTTTGCTGTGGCATTGAGTGGCTAACAGGCTGGCATCAGAAGGCCTGAGCGCTCGTGTAGGGGCATAGGGAAGGAGGGACTCCAAAATATGCTGCTCCTAAGCCATTTAGGGCTTTATAGACAAGAAGGAGGACCTTATGGTATATCCTGGATCACACAGGGAGCCAATGAAGGGAACATAATACTGGGATGATATGTTCTCTTTTCTTGGTAGGCTGCGGCATTTTGAATGAGCTGTAACTTGTTGGTGGATTTTGAAGGCATTACAATAATCAAGTCTGTATGATATGAAAGCATGTACGAGTTCTTTACAGTCATGTTGAGTTAAGAAAGGCCATACTTCAATATTTCTGAGGTGATAGAAGCACACTTTGTTACTTTATTTATGGGAGATTTAAAATTAAGATCATTGTCCATTCCCCCCCCCCCCCCCCCCCCCCCCCCGGCTTGTGACCTATTGTTTGACATAGGAAGTCAAATTTCCCAGTTTACTGAGTAACATCTCTCTCTTGGTTTTGATCCAAATAATAAAATTGCTGACTTTTCATCGTTGAGTTTAAGAAAGGTAGCATTCATCTATTATTTTATGGAAAATAGGCAGGAGGTCAAAGAACTTAAGGCATTTGCATCAGCGGGTTCAACAGAGAGGTATAACTGAGTGTCATCGGCATTACAGAAAATTTACATTATGCTCTCTGATAACTCCTCCAAGCGGCAGCATATACAAGGAAAGCATAACGGGCCAAGGCAGCTATCTTGTGCTACACCAAAGGATATATCATGCAGCTGTGACACATAGTCCCCAAGGCTAACAAAGTACTTCCTTCCACTTATATATGATTGGAACCAAACTTTTACCTGATCTGACAGGCTGACCCAGTTTTCTAGGTGATCTATAAGAATACTGTGATCTGTGGTGTCAAAAGCTGCTGTGAGGTCTGAGGGTCAGCACTGAGACTTTGGCCTCGTCAGTGTTAACTCTAAGGTCACTAACTATTTTTATCAGGGCAGTCTCAGTGCTGTAATTTGCTCTGAAACCAGATTGAAATTTCTCTAAAATGTCATTTTGATTCAGAAAGTGTTGTATTTGGTTGCATACCACTTTCTCCAGTACATTGCTGATAAAGGGTAGATTTGATTTGGGTCTGTAATTACTCAGTAGCCCATTGTCTAAATTTGGTTTATTTAACAGAGGCTCTATGACAACGGTTTTATAAGAATCAGGGAAAATTCCAGTCTCAAGGGAGATGTTTATAATTGTAAGAACAAAACTGGATAAACTCTTAAGAATGTTATTTAAAAACTTTGCAGGAACCGCGTCAAAATGGCAGGTAGTGGGTTTGCTCTCAGCCACAATTTTATAAAGTTCTGAGGTAGAAATACTTATGAAACTGCTCATTTTTGCCTGTGCCTTACTAGGTTGGCGGCAGAGGACAGTAGAATCTAAAGGGATACTAGCTCTAATAGTCTGAACCTTATCTTTAATATATAATTAATTAGTTTTACAGAAGCAACATAAGTTTATTACCATTCAACACACAGCGCAGCAACAGATTCAAGGAAAAGATGTTCTCAGACCACTACAGAATTAATTTCGAGGAACTGTTGTCCTTTGACCACCGACCAACAATCATTCCATACACTCGTTTTATCCTACACTCTAGGTACAATATACAGAAGTTAATGAATCTACAAACCTGCACATCTTTGGAATGTAGGAGGAAACCGGAGCACTGAGAGAAAACCCACACAGTCATAGAGAGAACTCCACACAGACAGCACACATAGTCAGGATTGAACCTGGGTCTCTGATTCTGTGAGGCAGCAACTCTACTGTTGTGCCACTGCGCCGTCCTAATGGAGGAATATTATTCAAAGAAGGTAACCCAGGGACAACATCTGCCCACTCCACGTCTTGGATCCCAGTATCCTGCACCACATCTAATCTTTAGCAACAATGATGTGCACCTTATTGAGTACTCACTTATAACCATATTTGGTAAGGTTATCAGTCTGAAGAAAGGTCTCGACCCGAAACGTCACCTATTCCTTCGCTTCATAGATGCTGCCTCACCCGTTGAGTTTCCCCAGCATTTTTATCTATCCACCATATTTGACTAAATATTTCAACTTTATGTTAATATAGTTGAGTTGAGTTTAGTTTAATGTCATTACACTATGTTGGACATTGACTTCAATGGAACTGAATTATAAAACTTGAGGTACTGGACACAAAACCAATGATAGTGCTGGTGATCAAGAACAAATTATATTCCACCCATCCAGCCCCATTTTCACCTGCAGTTAATCTTCCAAATCCCTACACTGTTCAGCTTCAATTAGAAATCTTTTATATGGAACTTTTTCAAAGGCCTATTGGAAGTCCAAGTGCAAATGATCAATTGATTTGGGACGTCATTTCAAAAGAATCAGAGGCCTGGTCTCACTGGAAGCTACGCTGATCACTGTTTATCCTTTTGCTGATGACATTTAGCCTTGTACTGGTAAATGGATTCCTTATTTTAAAACAATGGATGGAAAGCAATTGAATCTTTAAAATGTAATGGCACCCTCTGGAGATTACTGGAGGGCTGACGATGCCTCTCAAATCTCATCACTAGTTCTTCTCAGTACTTTGGGATAAATGCTACCTAATCCTGGGAGCTTTATTTTACGATCTATCAGCTTCTTCAGAACATGAACTTAATCACAACATGTGAATCATGACCAGGTATTTTCCCCGAGAGGACGGCATGTTGCTTCCATCTCTTCTGTGAATAGTTTAAGGATGTAATCATTCTGAATATTTACCATCTTATGCTCATTAGCAGTTCACATCCTTTTCCCTGAGCTTTTAATGTCCTTTTCACCTGCTTTTACTTCCAGATTTTTTTATTGCCCTGGAGAGGATGGGATAGCAAAAGGGAAAATTAAGAATCACCTGGATAAATGAGAATGTTGATGAGGAAAATATGGCTATGACATACATGGAATTCGAAGAGGACCTGGAGGAAAATGCCATGTTATGGACTTGCTGGCAAGGTTGGAGTTATGAGCAGAAGTGTAAATTGCAGCAAGGATATAAAAGTGGCCCTCTGACAATAAAGAACTCATGGTAGATGTTCCCGCAAACTGGAGGAAGATGGGATATTTTCATTCTTTGGGTAATGATGGTGAGGACCATTTTATCCTGATATGATTGTGGATTACAGGGGACCAATTGAAATTAGGCAGAAACATAAAACATGAAAATATAATGAACAGTGATGAGGACAGTGATAGGCTGCAAGAGAGCATGGTTAGGCTGGTGAAGTGGACAAACACATGACAAATTTCATTAACCAAAAGAATACACAAGGTGATACATATTAGTACAAATTGAATAAAGTAACATAATCCAAAGAGTACTATTCCGAAGTGTGTAAAAACCTCCACCTGGGTGTATACGCATAATCTTTGAAAGTGGCAGGGTATGTTGAAATATGGGTGGCATTGAGGATTCATGAGTGGAAACAGAGTACAAAAAAAATAGTTAAACCTTCCAAAAATGCTAATAATGATTATAAATAAGCACTGCATCTAATTCTGATCCCCACATTTTTGACTGTATTTCCAGGCCTTGGGGAGGATGGCAACAGTTTTTCCAGTGTTCTAAGGCTGGGAACGCATTGAGCAGAGATGTGGGATTGAAGATTCTTGAGTTGCATCAGAAACAGAGTACAAAAAATGGTTAAACCTTCAGAAAACGTGAATGTGACTATAATTAGATGGAAGGGTAATTCATACCACCAAGCCTCGTCCCTTTCTTCCTGCATTTGAATAAAAGGCGAATTGTCCTTCCTCTTCTTTCTAATTTATTTGCCAGGTCATTTTTGAGTCGGGTTGGTTTAAACTAAATCTGTTGACCTTTGGTATGTATTTATCCTTGAAATCCAGCACAATCTTTAATACATTTTTCTTTTTTCCTTCCACATTGAATTCTTACACTTCTTGCTCTTGTCTGGTTGCCTTGGGACATCATGCAATTAAAAAAAAAAAATCCCTATTTATTTATTACAACAAATTCAGCACCTCCAAGCAAATGAAGCAGTGAGGCTCAATGCTCTCTCTGTGGATTCAGTTGTGAATCCAGTAAGGCTGCAAATGCGCAGATGCACCAATCTGCCTGCGTGCATTCCCAAGTTCTGCATTGCATTACACCAGTGTGGAAATCATGCATGTGCTAACTCTCTACTGCAGTTAGCCTGTGGAAACAACTTTGGATCCAACTTTTATCTTGATGTTTTAATTTAATTAACGGGTGTTATATTTTGAAACACATAAAGAGTGCTGTATTTTTTATTTATTTAAATCCATGGAACAATTATTGGATCATGATTATCAAAAATATTTAAAATCTCTTCAAAGGGTTTTAACAACAGTGAGTTGTCAAAAGGTCATTAGGTTTTCCCAGGACAGGTCTTCCCACAGCTGAGTTGCCATTCCTGAACCAACACCATCTGGTAAGACATCAGTGGCAGCCGAGGCTCCAGCACTGGGCCTGGAGATCCACGAGACGTGCAAATCGAGCAACAGTATTATTCAGAGAGGTTTCCCAAAGATGGCCCTTTTCAAAGCCCAAATGCCAATGGCTGCTAGTGGCAAACTGTTCCATGATTAAAATACCCTTGTTGGCAGAGGCCTATAAACAACCTTGGGGTTTCTATCAAAGACATCTCATCTGGACCAGCCACATACTGTGAATATAAGAGTAGATCACAGATTTGTATCCTGCTGCACCATGACTTGCCTAATAAGAACTCAAAGTCTGTCCCATCATCTATGAGGGATGTGATGCTGGAATACACATCACTCGCTTGGATGAGTGCAGCTTTGACAATTCTAGATGCTGAACACCTTGCAGGACCATGTAGTCGACAACAACATCCATTTCCTTCTCCCCACCTCCTAACTATTAACGAAATGTACTATCTACAAATTGCATTGCATCTACACACCCAGCCTAAACCAACAGCAGCTCCCAAACATGAAAACTCTACCACCAAAAAGGACCAAGGGCATAGGAATACCACAACCTGCAGGCTCCTCTGAGTCATGCACCATCCCATCATTAAAATGTGTTCTAAACTCTTGCACTCTGCCCCTAGAAGGGCTGCAGCAGATCAATTTCGCTTGAAAGCCGCTTGGGATGGGTAATTTGATGGCTAGATACCAAACAACGTAAAGAATTAAAATAAAATTACCAACAATGTCTCATGTCTTAGAGGGTAAATAAGAGGTAGATTGAGAAAGACACATCCTGCTGCAAATTACACCAGCCAGAACCATCTTTTGCATGTTGAATCCATATATAATGATTTTCAATCATTATTGAGGTCTGAGGTTCCCACCTGCTTTAAGAGGGCATCAATAATACCGATGCTCAAGAAGAGTATGGTGACGTGCCTCACTTGTTGGGCTCCACCTAAGGAGCGCAACAATGGCCCAGACTGGCCTCCCTCCAGTGGCCAAACTTACATGGGCTCACCAGCTCGCTGAATCTCATCCTCAAAAGGAGGTGCAGGGGTGAAGGGGAAGGGCGTCAGCTCAGGCCCTTCTTGGATGACCTAGAGAAGGACCAAGAGCAGCGTCGTTCCTGTTGAGGGTAGGGGCACCAGTAGAACATCCCTTGTAGCCAGAGTCCGGAGGGTAAGGAGCACCGCCACTCCGCCTAGGGGGAGTAGTGGCTCTGCTGTGAGTGACCGAAGGGCTGGAGTGGGCAGGGCCGAAGATGTCCTGGTTAGGTTGCTCCTAGGCCTGGCCAAGCTGGCATCAGCGAGTCACGGAGCCCGAGCTAGATGCTTGCCCCTTTACCGGGGGCACGTCCGCACCTGGGTGGTGTTAGCGAGGGACATAGTTGTATAGTAGTTATTTAGTATATTTGTGTGGATTGTAACATAGTTGCTTGAAAATGTGGATAAATTAATGATTTTGTACAATGGTGGTGGGTGTGTTACCACAGGGTTTTTTTTTTGGGGGGGGGGGGGATTTGGTATCGTGTTCGTAATTAAATAAATTATTTTTTGATACAAAAAAAGAAGAAAAAAGCTGGTTACCAAGCTCACGGAACTGGGTCTCTGTGCATCCCTCTGCAATTGGATCCTTGACTTCCTCATCCACAGATCACAATCTGTTCGAATTGGCAGAAATACCTCTTCCTCTTTAACAATCAGTACGGGAGCATCTCAAGGCTGCGTGCTCAGCCCCCTGCACTACTCACTCTATACTCACCAATGTGGCACACATGGGCACAGTGCAAACTCCATCTTCAAGTTTGCTGATGACACCACCATTGTTGGACTAATTACAGATGGTGATGAGTCAGAGTATAGAAGTGAGATCGACCAATTGACCGAATGGTGCCAGCTCAACAACCTGGCTCCCAATATCAGTAAAACCAATGAACTGATTGTGGACTTTGGAAGAGGAAGGATGAGGACCCACAATCCTGTTTATATCAACGGGACGATGGTGGAGAGAGTCAAAAACTTCTAATTCCTGGGCATGCATATTTCCAAAAATCTTTCCTGGACCCAGCACACTGAGGCAATTATAAATAAAGCACATTAACGCCTCTACATCCTAAAAAGATTACAGATATTCTGTATGTCAGAGAGGATTCTCTTGAACTACTACAGGTGTACAATAGAGAGCATATTGACTGGTTGCATCATGGCCTGGTTCGGCAACTTGAAAGTACAGGAACGGAAAAGACTGCAAAAAGTTGTGAACACTGCCCAGTCCATCATCGGCATTGACCTCCCCACCATCGAAGGGATTTATTGGATTGGCTGCCTCAAAAAGGCAGCCAGCATCATCAGAGTCCCACACCATCCTGGCCACATTCATTTCACCACTGCCATCGGGAAGAAGGTACAGGAGCCTGAAAACTCTAACGTCGAGCTTCAGGAACAGCTTCTTCCCTGCAGCCATCAGGCTATTAATCACTACAACCTCAAATAAGCTCTGAATTTCAATAGACTATTATTATTATTATTATCATTATTATTGCACTATTATTGGGGGGGGTTTGAGTATATATATACTAGACTAAGTGGGACCCTTTGGGTCCCATGTTCACATGGGAGGGCTTGTCCCCCAATGCAATATTCCACCTCTCCACCAATTCCAATATTGCTGGCCAGTGGGGGGGGGTCCCAAATTCTGCCCAAAACAGGTGAGAGACTCTGTGAGAGAGAAGGGGGAGAGGGTGGAGAATCAATTTTAGACATTTTTGTTGTTTATTTGCAGATCACAGCAATGGAGGAAAGTCTATCCTGGCCTGGATCGCACAGGGAGCAAAATACTAGGGTGAGGTTTAATACTTGCAGGGGGAATACTTATTGATGGGCCGAAGGGACCTCCTGGGCTAGTGCAGGCCTGATGGGCCGAAGGGGCTCTTTTAGAAAAAAATCGGATGCCAGATCGGAAGAAGAATGACTACAGACATCCACTAATTCACAAAATTGGAGAGAATTTAATTGGAAAAATTTGATTTGTTTCTTTATTATGCCTAACATAAAAAGCAAGCAAATTCTAAGGCAGCAAACATGCTGGAGGCAATGTGGTCAAACAGACGCAAACCATGCACATATCTTCTGGAGTTGCCCAAAAATAGAACCATTTTGGGACAGAGTGAATTCAGAATTAACGGAGGTATTAGGATATATAGTCTGCAAGAAGTGTTCCATTTTATACCTGGGTAATATAAATACAGTGGTGCTGAAGGAAGACCATTACTTGGTTAAAATCCTACTCACAGCTGGCAAAAAGGCCATTACAAGAAACTGGCTTGCAGCGGACACATCCAGACTTAGACAATGGTTAGACATAGTACAGGAAATATTTGTCATGGAGAAAATGACATATTCTCTAAGAGTGAAAGAAGACGAGTTTAATAGAAAATGGGAAAAATGGATTAGGTATAGAAATAAAGACATCAACACTGTATAATTTTATAGACAATAATGTAAGTTATTGGAAAATGTTTTAATATGAAAATAGTTCTGTATACTGCATCATTAAAACTGAAACCACCCCCCCCCCCCCCCACCCCCGCTACACTGTTCTACGTTTCATTGTGATGTTGTATGTTTCGTTGTTATATTGTGTTTTATTTGTGTATACATAAAAGCAATAAAAACTAAAGTGGAAAAAAAGAGAAAAAAATCGGAGTGAAATCTCAGTGAAAGGCACTTTTTCTGGACTTTTCCTGGCCTGGCACAGGCCTTTTGAACCAGAATGCTACTCCTGGATTTATACGGGAATTTTGGGCAAAATGGACTGGTTTCTCGGCTAATAGGGGCCTTGTGGGCCGAAATTAGTGGTTTCGGGCAGGCCAAACAACTCATTTCATTTCATTTCCAAATGCATTGCAGTTTCAAGCACAGGACAGGCCGAATAGCTCATTGTATTTTCATTTCACTTCCATTGCCATTGCAGTTTCAAGCACAGGGCAGGCTCAAGCCAAACAGCTGATTGCATTTTCACTTCATTTCCATTGCCATTGCACTTTCAAGCACGGGGCAGGCTCAAACCAAACAGTTCATTGCATTTTCACTTCATTTCCATTGCCACTGCACTTTCAAGCACAGGGCAGGCTCAAGCCAAACAGCTCATTGCATTTTCACTTCATTTCCATTGCCATTGCAGTTTCAAGCACAGGGCAGGCCAAAGTCAAACACCTCATTGCATTTTCACTTTATTTCCATTGCCATTGCATTTTCAAGCACAGGGCAGGCCAAACAACTATTTCATTTTCATTAAGGGCTAACAAATCGTCATTTTCATTAAGGCCTAACAAATCTGTAGTTTCCCAGCTCAGGCAGAGAGTCGTGACCTCTCCCTCACCATCTTGCAGACAGACTGGGCCACGCCCACACTTACGGATTTTATAGTCCCTCACCCCTTCCACCGGAACGGTCGTGGTCTTCATGGCGGTGATTGACAGGCGAGAATCTCATGATTTTTTAAACACTAATAAGTCTTTTACTTTTCATCGATGGGAAAAATCCTCGGGGCCTGCACAGCGGAGGAGGACTCTGAGTAAGATGGCCAAAAAATCACAGCCATATGTGGTAGCGTTTTTTCTAAAATCAAAGCAAACTGCAAACAGGAAGTGGTCAAGATGAGACTTTTAATTTTATATATATATATATATATATATATATATATATATATATACACATAGAGGGTAGTACATTTATGGAATGAGTTTAAGAGAAAGTGGTAGAGGTTGGTGCAATTACCCAATTTGCACAAATAAATGGATGGGAAAGTTTGAAGGGAAGTGGGCTAGGCCTAGGCAAGTGGGATTAGCTCAGTTTAAAGCACCTTGATCAGCATGGACAAGTTGGACCGATAGGCCTTTCCATGCTGTTTGTTCTGTAACTCTTTAATATGGCTGAATGAGTAAAAGAACATCAAAATATTTTTGAAGACATAGGGAAGATACAAATCTCAGAAAGTTTGTCAAAGGATGCCCATTAATCCTATTAAACTATGATTAAGTTCGAGTTCTGAGCCCTCAGAAATGACTCGTGCATACATTTCAGCAATTTGCCTACTAACAGTGAAAAACAAAATGGATTGGGGTAGTTAAGCATACTGTAAGCAACGTGATAAACGAGAGAGAAAAAAAAGTTCAGCGGGTATATACATACATACCCACAAGTGCACACACACACACACACACACACGCACACACACACACACGCACGCACACACACGCACACACACACACACTCACACTCACACGCACACTCACACTCACTCACACACGCACGCACGCACACACGCACGCACACACGCACACACACACACACACACATATGTGTGTGTGTGTACTTGTGGGTATGTATGTATATACACACTGAACTTTTTTTTCTCTCTCATTCATCATGTTGCTTACAGTTTACGTATCCAGTTTACGTTGCTATATTTACGTATTCTGTTGTGTTGCAGCAAGTAAGAATTTCATTGCTCCATCTGGGACACATGACAATAAAACACTTAACTGCCCCATTCCATGAGAACAATTTACATGGCTGTGAGATGTGCCTGCCAGTCTCAACTTCATAAGGATTTACCAGAGCTCCTTGATCTGCCATTGCCCATTGTGTCATGGGGACATCCCAATTCAAACCCCACCCTTGGGAACCTGGCTCAGATCCTTTTCAGTCTCCTCCGTCTTCTCCTGCTCCCCCACCTTCCCACAGTACAGACTCCAACCCACTTCCCCTCCACAACCATCCAAGCTCTCCACCACACACTGGAACTAATATCCTGATCCCCTCCCCGCCCCTCAGTCATCAATAACCCAAGTCAGCCTTCAACCCATTTCTTGCTGCTCTGGTGCCACATTGCCAACCTGCTATCGATGAAAATCCAAAGTGAACACTCCTCACCCATTCAACATGGTCCCTCCAACAACCTTGCAAAGGCCTCTATTTCACCACTGTCTGCAATGGTGAGTCTTTGTCTCATTATCCTACCCCCAACCATGATCTGACTTCTCAACACCACTGCCAGCCCATTGATCACCAGTGGTTGACTCCCACCCCAACTCTGCCACCCTTTCTTCACCGCAACCCTTTTGGCCTCAGTGCCAGATCCTATAGGTAATTTACCAGTGGCCAAACTTGGGCCTTGGATGTATTGTATTTTCAAGCAGCAGGTCACTGTCCAGAGTGTTGTTGTCACAATGAGCAGTGAACCAATTCAAGTCGCTCTTTGCCTCTGATACATTTCTATCTCTCCTAGCCCTTTGGATGTTTGTTTGCTTGAACCTTGAAATACTTATGCCAGTGAGTTTAAGCAAAACATTTAAGTGCCTCCCTCTTCTTTAACCTTTCCTTCATTACATCAAAGCCACAATTTAAAGAATACTTTATTGACTACACAGTACTCAAGAACACCTGAAGTTGTGAAAACCATCATATAAATATAGCCCTGAAATTCCTTTATTAAAAAAGGAACAATTCTACCCTTTTATGAAGACATTGTTCTGGATAAAAATGTGTGCAATTGCCATCAAAGGCTAACGTTGGGTTGCTATTATACTATCATATTTCTTAAATCTTCTTCAAATCTATGTTCCATCAAAAATTGCCGCATCTTTTCAAAATGTTGCCAAGGGAGACCTGCATATCCTAAACAATGACATGCATCTCTATTTTAATGGACATATTCCCCACATTATATGCACAAGGAAAGATATTAAAAACCGTGTTGCCTGTTAAGTGACTCTTACATCTAATTCACTAAAATACAGAAGTTGGAAACAATACTAACAATGACAAAGCCCCATAAAATAAAAATAAAACCATCATCACCTGCGATTGATCAGATTAATCAACCACAGAATAAAATACAATTCTAACATAATATAGTTACAGAGAGTGTTCAAACTTATCCAGAAAATTGACCAAGCCGGCTTGGAGATCTACCAAGTAAGTCTTGCCTGCAGAGCCCAAGTCCCGCACAGTTCTTGGGGCACAACGTTTTATTTTATTTTTCCAGGAACTTGGATGTTAGAGACCAACATTTTACAGCTCCACTCAAGAGCTATCTCTTTCTCTTGCTCAGTTTCCCATTTTTAATGCCTCTCTTCTTCATTAGAATAAATAGTTCTGTCCTCTGATGCAGCTGTCGCTGCTAAATTTGCTCCTCATGTGGCCACAGACACTATTTGTTCTCCTGTTGTGGTTACAGCCACTGTATGTCCTCCAGCTGTGTCTGCAGCTGCTGCCGATATCTATAGTCCTGCTGCTGTGGCAATCTGTGTTTCTGCTGGGACCTGGCCCCCAATGCCTGTTGCTGATGGGGATAGGGCCACTTTATACTCTCACAGGTGATTCCATTGACTCAGCTACTCTGATCCCAGTGTCCATGCCCAAATGCAGCCAAACATAAGGGCCTATCCCACTGCGGCGACCTAATTGGCAAGTTTAGAAGAGTTTGCCCTCGACTCATACTCGCAGCATGTTCGACACGAGGTCCTAGGAGGTCTTAGTAACACTCCTTCATGCTCAAGAGAAGTCCCCGCGTACTCGCGGCCACAGCTAGGTCGCGGCATTTTTTTCAACTTGCTGGTAAATCCCCGTGTGTAAAAAAAGGTCGCCATGGAAAAAATTGATATTTTTTTACTCGTAGATTTAGTCGGGGTAGGTCCGAGTAGGTTGTAATGCTATTCGTAGGTAATCGAAGGCAATCAAAGGTAATCGAGGGTAGTCGAAGGTAAAGTTTGTTGAGAAATAAAAGGCAAGCAAACCGACCGGCAATGTTAAATGCCTGCTAAACTTTATTAAAAGTTGTCTGGCTTCTTAAAAGTGTCTCCACTCCTTCTCTCCCCTTTCTCCCCCCTTCTCTCCCCCCCTCTCTCCTTCTCTCTCCTTCTCTCCCCTTCTCTCCCTCTCTCTCCCCTTCTCTCCCCTTCTCTCCCACCCTCCCCCCTCTCCGCGCTCTGTAAAGGACTTACCATAACTGTGGCAGACGTCTTTTACCTTCCTGTTCATCGCGGGTGTGAATTTCAGACAGCGCTCCCCTGCTTTCCCTGGCCCCTGCCTTTGCAATGTGTGTGTGTGTGTGTGTGTGTGTGTGTGTGTGTGTGTGTGTGTGTGTGTGTGTGTGTGTGTGTGTGTGTGTGTGTGTGTGTGTGTGTGTGTTTGTCTGTGTGCGGTCGGTCCGGCTCGCGGTTTCATCACTGACGGTCGATCCAGCTCGAGGTTTTTCAGGCGTGTGCCCTCGAGCTTGAAGCTCAAAGAGAGTCGCTGAATAGTTGCGTCAGTGGGACAGGCCCTTAAATACTCTCCTTCATCTGCCTAGAAGACTATTCATTTCAAACACCAGCACTGCAACAACATTTGCCTCTGGGATCAGACTCACTCCATTCTTAACCTCCGGTGTTAACAAATACTCCCAAACTTTGGATCTGCTCATTGCACCCACATTTGCCGTAGCCCAATTCAGTAGCCCAAGTTCTTAAAGCATCAACACATCCACCCTTGCTTTCAATGTTACAGGATTCACACAATACTCAGTCATAACAGCATTCAACTCCTTCTGTACAAGGCAAAATCTTCCAAGCCCCTAATTTGCTACCAAGGTCTATAAAGTTATACACACTAGAAGTTCCTTATCCTATGTCCCAAGTGTATAGGAAGCAACTGCAGATGTTGGTTTACACTGAAGATAGACACAAAATACTGGAGTAACTCAGCAGGTCAGACGGCATCCACTGAGTTTTGAGGCAAAAGAATAAATCAGGGAAGGTAGTGCATCCGTGGATAACAAGGGAAATCAGGGATAGCATAAAAACAACAGATGAAGCATACAAATTAGCCAGAAAAAGCAGCCTACCAGAGGACTGGGAGAAATTCAGAGTCCAGCAGATGAGGACAAAGGGCTTAATTAGGAAAGGGAAAATATATTATGAAAGAAAACTGGCAGGGAACATAAAAACTGACTGCAAACATTTTTATAGATATGTGAAGAGAAAAAGATTAGTTAAAACAAATGTAGGTCCCATGCAGTCAGAAACAGGTGAATTGATCATGGGGACAAGGACATGGCAGACCAATTGAATAACTACTTCACTAAGGAAGACATAAATAATCTGCCGGAAATAGCAGGGGACCGGGGGTCAAATGAGATGGAGGAACTGAGTGAAATCCAGGTTAGTCGGGAAGTGGTGTTAGGTAAAATGAATGGATTAAAGGCCGATAAATCCCCAGGGCCAGATAGGCTGCATCCCAGAGTACTTAAGGAAGTAGCCCCAGAAAAAGTGGATGCATTAGTAATAATTTTTCAAAACTCTTTAGATTCTGGAGTAGTTCCTGAGGATTGGAGGGTAACTAATGTAACACCACTTTTTAAAAATGGAGGGAGAAAACTGGGAATTACAGACCAGTTAGAAAACATCGGTAGTGGGGAAAATGCTAGAGTCAGTTATTAAAGATGGGATAGCAGCATATTTGGAAAGTGGTGAAGTCATTGGACAAAGTCAGTATGGCTTTATGAAAGTTAATTCCTGTCTGACAGATTCTGGAGTAGTTCCTGAGGATTGGAGGATAGCTAATGTTACCCCGCATTTTAAAAAAGGAGGGAGAGAGAAAACGGGGAAATACAGACCAGTTATTCTAACATCGGTAGTGGGGGTTATTAAAGATTGGATAGCAGCACATTTGGAAAGTGGTGAAATCATTGGACAAAGTCAGCATGGATTTACGAACGGTAAATCATGTCTGACAAATCTTATAGAATTTTTTGAGGATGTAACTAGTAGCGTGGATAAGGGAGAACCAGTGGATGTGTTATATCTGGACTTTCAGAAGGCTTTCGACGAGGTCCCACATAAGAGATCAGTATGCAAACTTAAAGCACACGGTATTGGGGGTTCAGTATTGATGTGGATAGAGAACTGGCTGGCAGACAGGAAGCAAAGAGTAGGAGTACAAGGGTCCTTTTCAGAAAGGCAGGCAGTGACTAGTGGGGTACCGCAAAGCTCAGTGATGGGACCCCAGCTATTTACAATATATATTAATGATTTGGACGAGGGAATTGAATGCAACATCTCCAAGTTTGCAGATGACACAAAGCTGGGGGGGCCGTGTTAGCTGTGAGGAGGATGCTGGGAGGCTGCAAGGTAACTTGTATAGGTTGGGTGAGAGGGCAAATGCATGGCAGATGCAGTATAATGTGGATAAATGTGAGGTTATCCACTTTGTTGGCAAGAACAGGAAAGTAGTCTATTATCTGAATGGTGGTAGATTAGGAAAAGGGGAGATGCAATGAGACCTGGGTGTCATGGTACACCAGTCATTGAAAGTAGGCATGCAGGTGCAGAAGGCGGTGAAGAAAGCGAATGGTATGTTAGCATTCATAGCAAAAGGATTTGAGTATAGGAGCAGGGAGGTTCTACTGCATTTGTACAGGGCCTTGGTGAGACCACACCTGGAGTATTGTGTACAGTTTGGGGTCTCCTAATCTGAGGAAAGACATTCTTGCCATAGAGGGAGTACAGAGAAGGTTCACCAGACTGATTCCTGGGATGGCAGGACTTTCATATGAAGAAAGACTGGATAGACTCGGCTTGTACTCGCTAGAATTTAGAAGATTGAGTGGGGATCTTATAAAAACTTACAAAATTCTTAAGGGGTTGGACAGGCTAGATGCAGGAAGATTGTTCCCGATGTTGGGGAAGCCCAGAACAAGGGGTCAAAGTTTAAGGATAAGGGGGAAGTTTTGTAGGACCAAGATGAGAAAAACATTTTTCACACAGAGAGTGGTGAATCTGTGGAATTCTCTGCCACAGAAGGTAGTTGAGGCCAGTTCATTGGCTATATTTAAGAGGGAGTGTGGCTAAAGGTGTCAGGGGGTATGGAGAGAAGGCAGGTACAGGATACTGAGTTGAATGATCAGCCATGATCATATTGAATGGCGGTGCAGGCTCGAAGGGCCGAATGGCCTACTCCTGCACCTATTTTCTATGTTTCTATGTTTCTATCAGTTACTCCGGCATTTTGTGTCTATCTCCTGTGTCCCAAATATTCTCCATTTCCAAGGATATTCTACTTCTTATCACCCTTTCTCCCGCCAGGCTACACAGCAGCTAAGACACCGTATTACTTTACAGCTCACCTCACTAAGTTTCCACCTTTGTTCACATTTGAAAGGCTTCCAGCTGCACTTGGACACCACTTCTTGACTGGATCCAAATTTTTTCTTTCAGTATGGTAGGTGATGTCTGCTCTGTCTTTTCTTCTATAATGTTTGGTTAGAAATAGAAACTCCAGACATAGAGAACATATGTGACAGTCTTTCCAAAAATTACTGAACAAATACCCAGAGGCTCAGGCCATTGATGTAAAAACAAATTCAAATTGGAAGTTAAGCGGAATTTATTTTGAAAAATTCAGGTTTAGTCACGAAGACCAGAAAACTAAAACTTCAGCTGGTTCATTAATAGTCCTAAGAGAATCTATAGTTCCTCCCTCCTCTAGCCTCTGTGTGACCTCAGTCAACAGTAGCATGATTGATGCTCACAGATATACTGTAATAACAAACTGCAAATGCTGGAAATCTAAAATAAAATTAGAAAATTGTGTGAGAACTCAGCAGATTAGACAGTCTGTATGGAAAAGGAAACTGAAACGTTGGCTATTCAAGTTGATTTGAAACATTTGATACGGGGCATTAAGTGGTCACTAAAAAAAACAGGCCCAGTAGCAACATCCCCATATCAAGATGGAATACATTAAAGGTTAAGGAAGAAAATGGATCAGTTTACAGTTTTAATGGGATTGCTCCAATACATCGAGCGGGCGAGCTGACCGGACATTGGACTTAGAGTAATGGCGACAGCCGCATGTGTACTGTATGCAAAACAAATTTCACTGTACAGTTGTGTCAGGAGGCTCAGAAATGGAAAGGACTCGAATGCATGCTCACCGATAATTACTGAAGAAAACCCAAAATCCAAACACGAATGGAACCGAAAGATATAGACCTGGAACCGACAGAACTCAGAACTGCTATCGAACCGACAGAAAGTAGAACTGATTAGTTGACACCCAATTGGTGATGATCTCAGGTATTTAAACCAAGTGATAGATTAGGGGAGCAGATTAAATGCAGGTGTAACCTGCATTTCTATATTGAACCAGCAATGTAATTTCTGAGTAATATTCCAGAGGAATGTTAAATGCTTCAAATTCCTGGACATGCATATCTGTGCTGGACCCTGCACTGATGCAATCATAAAGAAAGCCCATCAACACGTCTAATTCCTTTGAAGATTGAGGAGATGGCATGTCGACAAATACTCCCTTACACTTCTAAATGTGTACAGTATAGACTATCACGGCCTGGTTCAGCAACTTGAACGCCCAGGAACGAAGAAGATTTCAATTGTTTTAAATCCTTGGAATTGTAAGGATTCACACATGCATGCTACCTGGGATCATGCCATTCACTCAACCCTCCATCCTGGTCTGAACCCTGCCCAACTTCCTTTCTCTGTAACTTTTTTCAAATGCATGAATTTGTCTAATTTTCCCCCTTACTCTTTCCTAAATGTAACTGTACTGCCTTGATATCTCTTCCTTTAGTTCTAGAGTTGTTTGCTTCAACTTTTTCATCTCTTGGTCCTCCAACAAGATGAATCTGAACAATGGAGACACAAGAGTCTGCACATGCTGGAATCTTGAATAAAACAAAGTGGTGGAGGAACTCAGCAGCGCAGGCAGCACCTGTGGAGGTAAGAGGACAGATGACGTTTTGGGTCAAGAGCCTTCTTCGGATCCGAAATGTTGTGTGTTCATTTCCTTCCACAAATGCTGCCTTACCTGTTGAGTAACTTCAGTCACTTTTTTGACAGAACTTTATCACCTTGACAAATAATTGGTCGCCTTAATATTTTCTTATGAAACTCAATATTAATGAATGTTTGATAATAAATATGCATACACATTGTTCCTATGTTGAAGCCAGCTAAAAAAATACAAATTATTGTTGCATTTGCTCAATAACATATTGTGATGCACTCTGCATGTTCCATGGCAGCAGTTCACAATGTACAGAGTTCAGACCATCTTCCCATGCTTTTGAGAAGGAAGAACAACCTAATGCAGGCTAAGTACCAACAATGGGGCAGTTGTTTCCACAGGGTCACTCAAGAGTACAATACCTTGGGGAAGAACGCTTCATCTGTAAAGCCATTATTGCATCAGATGCCTTTCTGATGTTGTTCACATCAAACCTGTTGTCTTTTTAATGGCCCCAACTTCCACTCAGAAAAATATAACAAACCCATTGGTTGCAATCCATATAGATTTACCAGCATCTACAGCAGATAAAGTTCATTCTAGTCCTCTCTGAACTCCTGAGTTGAATTGATGAGGAATGTAACTGCTAAATATGGATTGCCAGTGAAGAAAGGGACACAGCCAAATACGAAGCCAAGACAACTAGATATTTTAATCCAAATATATATAGCTCCTATTTTCTTCTTGGTATAGCATCCATGTTGTTGTTAGAGAAACCCTGTGGGATGCTTCTATAATTATACCTAATTTAGCACAAAAATACTGCAGTGTGGCAAATATTTCACTGTATCAGAAGGTAGCCTGTTAAATATTACAATCTAATTACATAAAGGAAGCGACACATTTTGGTTCTGATAACCTGGTTATCCCAGTTTGGGTTCGCTCCATGGTGGACATTTAATCACAAACTCTCCGATGTCTAATTTTCCTGCTTGTTTCAACAAACGTTTCACCACAATAATTTATGTCATTCTGACATTGGACGCATAATAGAGGTTTTTAAAAGCAAATGGAAGAGACTCAGTCGGTGCACAGAAATCAGCACATCGTGACTGCTCAGTGACAAGAGGAGTGATGTGTACTTGGCACTTTAACTCCTTGTCTGAATAATGGAATGTCACACCAAGGCTTTTCTTAGAAACTGTATGTGGATAATCATTTGCAATTGAACATTATTTACAATGAGCTGCCGTGCACACTATGGCCCAAATGACATCTAATGTTATACCACTCCCAGATTCTAAAACAGAAAAGTGAGCAGAAATTAACACTTTTTCTGTGCATATTGAAGGTAAACATTGGACCAGTTTATTGTTGTAATTTTCCTCATTACATCTAATGTTTTAATTCCAATGTTAACTCTAAACTACAGATCATGTTAACACATGATTGGCTAATGTATAAGATTGTACATCTGTGTAGAAATGGCAACTTTTCTCCACGTTGATATTCCGGGTCCATATTTATTTAATTTTTATCTTATAAAAGATCTTATAGTATCTTATAGAAACTTACAAAATTCTTAAGGGGTTGGATAGGCTAGATGCAGGAAGATTGTTCCCGATGTTGGGGAAGTCCAGAACAAGGGGTCACAGTTTAAGGATAAGGGGGAAGTCTTTTAGGATCGAGATGAGAAAATCATTTTTCACACAGAGAGTGGTGAATCTGTGGAATTCTCTGCCACAGAAGGTAGTTGAGGCCAGTTCATTGGATATATTTAAGAGGGAGTTAGATGTGGCCCTTATGGCTAAAGATATCAGGGGGTATGGAGAGAAGGCAGGTACAGGATACTGAGTTGGATGATCAGCCATGATCATATTGAATGGCGGTGCAGACTCGAAGGGCCGAATGGCCTACTCCTGCACCTCTTTTCTATGTTTCTATGTTTCTATACCGCTCAGTACCAAAGCTGTAGCAGCCTCAGTGTGCTGAAAAACGGCAAATGAGAATGAATGAGAATGTCATTGTATGGAATACAATGCCAGTGTGTGCGTGAGATTGATCAGCAACTGAAAATAGAATACGTATGTATTTTTTATCACAGTTATTTTTAGTACAGCTGCACTGTCAGTGATAGGCTACTTAACAATACTAGTTTGAATGTTCAATTCAAGTCTCCATGAAGGCAATTACTCCAAAAAGTTCACAACTGGTATTGAAGGACAGACACATTAACATTACTGGTCAGTTATCCTTGGTTCTTAACAAATTCACTACTAGTAATAGGCATATACCTATAAATGTATTCCAGGTCACTCCTCTGCCTCAGTGGTAGCAATATCTTTATGAAACTTTGCACACTTTCCTATGGCAGGGAAACCAAAACTGAACACAATACTCCGAGTTCAGTGTTATCAATGCCTTGTTCAATTATACCATAATATCCCAACTCCTATACTCAATGCATCCACTGATAAAGGCCAGAATGCCAATTGCCTACTTCACCACCCTGTCTATATGTGATGCCACTTCCAGGGAACTATGCACTTGTACTCTTACGACCCTCTGTTCTTCAACACTCCCCATAGCCCTACTGTTCATTGTGAACATCCTACAATGGTTTGGCTTCCTAAAATACAACACCTCATATGTGTCTGAATTGAATGCTATTCGCCTACTCCTCAGCCCACATATCCAGCAGATCAGGTTCCTACTGAAATTTTACCAACCTTCTTCACCGTCCACAATACCTCATATTTTAGTGTCATCTTCAAACTTACTAACAATTCCCATCCAGAGTGTTTAAAGAAATGACAACAATGGGTCAATCCCTGAGGCACACCACTAATCACAACCCTCCAGTCAGGAAAGCATCCTTTCACCATCATCCTACCATGAAGTCAATTATGCATCCAGTTGGCTAGCTCTCCCTGGAATATAAATGAATATTTCTCATCAGTTTTTACTGTGGAGAAGATCGTGGAATTGGGGAATTGAGGGAAGTGAGGTGTGATATCTTAGACCATATATGAATTGCTAAAGAGGAGGTACTAGCCGTCCTAGAGCACATTAAAATGGACAATTCCCAGGATCAAACAAAGAAATTGCGAGACCCATGCAGAGATATTTGCATCTTTTTTAACAACAGGGAAAGTTCCTGAAGACTGGAGGGTAACTAATGTCATAGTGTCGTTTAAGGAGGGCAGCAAGGAGAAACAAGGAACCACAGAGAGGTGAGCCTGACATCAGTGGTGGTAAGTCAACTGGAGGGGTTTCCGATTTTGAAATGATATTGAGAAACAGCTAAAAGTACAGATTTAACAAGCAAACCCCAGAGCACAAGCCACACACTTGATGGCAAAATGAAATGAAATAACGATTGATACTTCAAACATTGATTGGAGGTTGAAAGAGTAGCACATTTTTGAATTCTAGTCATAAACTTGCAAAAATAAATGATACGTAGACATTCCCTTGAGTTAATAATTATCTTTCATGGAAACCAGTGACAGTCCATTTTCCAATTTCACGGATTATTATCTGTCCCTAATCCATTCCAGTGCATTCTCTAGACATTAACTTCTGATAATTCAAATCCAAAAATACAATTTTCCAGACATTATCATGATTAGATACATATACATCTTGTTCTTTCCCATCAACCATTATCACATTATAAATTCAATTGCCAATCCTTTATACTATTGCAAAGGTACAGGTCATATGCTGTTTCATTTGCCAAAATTAGCATCATTTTCTCAAGCTTTTCGACCACATCACTAATTTTATTCACATCATGGTGATCTGCACTTCTTTTATCATACGTCAATCTTTTATACTAGAGTGGTGCTGAAGAGGCTTTTAGATAGGCACATAGAAGTGCAGGGAATAGAGGGACATGGATCATGTGCAGGCAAATGTGATCAGTTCAGCTAGCTAACATGTTTGGCACAAACATTGTCGGCTGCAGGGCCCGTTCCTGTCCTGTACTGTTCCGTGTTCTATGTTCCAATCATGTCTGTTTCTTGCACACATTTTTATCATCTCTTGTCTTCTAAATCACTGCCCTTTCTTACCTGCACATGATTATATATGCACATCATCAACACCACACAGAATACTAACCTTTCTGTATTTTCACACAATTTGCCAAGTGACAGAAAATTAATTAGCCAAATCTGCACATTATTCTAAACTCTGATGCTTTCCAGTCCCTATCCAATATTTCACAGCTGTATCTGACTGTCCTCTACATTAAGCAGCCCCTTCAAGTGTAACATTCTCCAATGTTCCTCGTGTTTATATTCTACTGAACCAAAAGCTATCCTGCAGGGACTGTTATTTAGCAAATTGTACCTTTTTTAATATAAAGTGTTCCTATGAAACAAATAAAATCTGACTATGCTCTTAATAACCTTTACTGAAAATGTCATTTGAGTAGAAGGCCATGCCAATTTCATTTGATCGGTGAATTTAAGCCAGAATTTGTTGGCTGTGGTGAACTAATCACATATACCAATTACCTCTAATATTTCTTTCCTATAGTTATCAGTCAAGGGCTCTTCAAAACTGCCACATTGTTGTAAGTTACGCACTGCCTGCTACGGTCCAGCTGACAGCCATCCAAAGGCTTGCTTGCACTGTGGAACTGGCCGGTGCCAAGAACAGCTGGCAAAGGGTATTTCACTGTGTGGCCCAGTTGTGAAACCAGTGATCTTTCCATGTTCATACTCCACTGCAACCTTTTCAGGAATGCTACACTGCACACAGCATGAAAGTAATTTAAATTTGGTTCCTTTTACTTTTTAAAACAGTAGTTCCATGTTCTGATGCAAGGTCACTGACTGGAAGCATTAATGGGCCTGTCCCACTTAGGCGACCTTTTAGGCAACTGCAGGAGACTATGCAGTCACTACATGGTCGTCGCATGTTTGCGGGTGATTGCCAGGGAGTCGCCTTCATGGTCGTGAGGAGTTCCCGAATTCTGGGAACCAGTCACGGCCTCATTATGGTCACCGTGAATATTTCAACATGTTGAAAAATTCACAGCAACCATAATGATGCCTCCATGGAGAGTGGCGAGAATTCTCGAGCCGTAGGTGGTTCGCCAGGAGGTCCTAATGGGTTGCCAGCAGGTCGAAGGTTCTCGGAGGTTCTCGTAGGTTGTAGCCGATGCTGATCGGATAATTTCATTGGCTCATTGGGAAAAAAAAAGGTAAGCAGTAGATTTCAGAACCAAGGATAACTGACCAGTAATGTTAAATGTCCGCCGAGCTTCACAGCCCTGTATCTCTGGCTTCATAAAAGTTGTCTCCTTCTCCCCCCTTCTCCACCTCCCCCTTCTCCCCCCGCTCTTTTAAAGAACTTACCGTACACTGTGCTTTAGCCATCTTTTTACAGTGCCATCCTTCCTGTTAATTGCAGTGTGTGTCTGTTTCACCGTGTGAATATTTTAGACAGCGCTTCCCCCGCTTGCCCTGTCCTCCGCCTGCATAATGGCCGGTGAAGGAAGCGATGCGTTTATGTGTGTGTGTGTGTGTGTTCCACTCTGACAGTTGGCGTTCCAGTTGCCGTTTTTTCAGGCGACTGCTGGCAACTTGTCAGCCACCGGCAGTCCGCTGAAAAATCGCCTAAGTGAGAAGGAACCATTAAAAAGGGCCTGTCTCACTAATGCCCCTGTCCCACTTAGGAAACCTGAACGGAAACCTCTGGAGGCTTTGCGCCCCACCCAAGGTATCCATGCGGTTCCCGGAGGTTCCCGGAGATTTTTGTTCTCCGGCAATCATCTTCAACTAGCATCTCAACCGGCTTCGACTAAAAAATTACCGATGTTTAAGACGGAAGCCACTTTCGATCATTAGGGAGACTGACAAAAACCTCCGGGAACCCCACGGAAACCTTGGGTAGGGCGCAAAGTCTCCAGAGGTTTCCGTTCAGGTTTCCTAAGTGGGACAGGGGCATTAGGTGACTTTTTAGGTGAGTGCAGGAGACTCTGTGTTCGCCTCATGATCGCCACATGGTCGCCACATGTTCGCCGGTGGTCTCTGATTAGTCTCCTTCATGGTTGCGAGGAGTTCCCGCATTCTGGGAATTGCTCGCGGCCAAAGAATGGTCGCCACAAATTTTTCAACATGTTGAAAAATTTTCTGCATCCAAAAATTGGTTGCCATGGAGAAAGTCGATAATCCTGTAGTTGTAGGTGCATTGAGACTGCTCAGGCAATTAGACGGAGTAATTTGCTTTCCACCACACTTGTTTATTTTATTTTAAAAACATTTTAATCATAAAAAATCTAAAATATATGAATAATGTTCCAGTCACCATTTCCATAACATATAATGGTATTCCATTTCTTAACATTCCACATCATCGGTTATCATTCATTAACAGACTTAATGTAATTGTTCATGAGGTTATAGCACAAATTGTAAATATGTAGAATGGCAGGAGGACTTTAATCTGCAGTCTGTCCCCATTGAACATAAATAAATATACTTGTTTGTAATGCTGACATGTTATATTAAAAAACAATTGTCTCTTGCAATGCCCATGGGCCTGGAATGCTTTCAGCAAGCCAATGCATACTGTGTGCTCCCTCTCCATGGACACCGGGAATGGATGTATCCTCAGATGAGGGGCAGGTAGCCGCTTGGATGGACTCCTCGTTGGGTTGTTGTCTGGATCTGTGAATGGCCATCATGGCTAAACCTAGAAACAGAACAACAAGGAGTCCTCTGACCAACCCTGCCTCTTTCCCCTTGGCACCATGTGCTCAAAGATCAGGATCATAGAGCTGAGTGCAACTAGAAACTCGAGGAGCAACCTCTCCAAATACTGAGAAAGGGGTTGCAGCCTTTCATGCCCTGTACAAATATGGAAGATGGACTGCCCCAGGCTGCAGAATTGACCCAGGAGTCTATAAACCAACTAAGCAAAACACAACTTTGTTGTTTTAGGTCTGGAACTGCATAGACCAGGCTGCGTAGGGGCAAGTTTTCTTCCCTAAAGGACTTTAGCAAACCAAGAGAGATTTTACAATAGGAGATAATGTGCTGGAGTTACTCAGCAGGTCAGGCAGCATCTGTGGGGAACATGGATGTGTGATGTTTCTGGTCAGGACCCTACTTCAGACTGCTTGGCCCACCGAGTTACTCCAGCACTTCCTGTCCTTTTTGTAAACCATCATCTGCAGTTTCTTGTTTCTACATTTTGACCAATCCATGTTCTCTGGAAATACTGCCTGACTTGCTGACTCCAGCATTTTGTGTCCTTTTCCGTAAACCAGAATCAGAACTTTCTTGTCTCTACTCAGAGATTTCACAATGCTCACTTACTTTTACCAGTGGCTGCTTTTTATCTTTATGTCCTTTTGGTTAAACAATCCAAGTTTAGAATCTTCATCGTGTGATTTTAAACTTGCACTCTAGGTTGCTATACTGACCTCTGAATAACATATTCGGTAACAAAAAGTGTTCTCTATCCTGAGAAATCAATATTTTCCTGTCAGGTTTATTATGCGTCCTCGCACAAACATAGAAGCCTTCAACTACCTTGAAATAAATATTTGATTAAAACTATTCAGGGTTTACCTTGCTGTTCTTTTATTTCAATTCATTGCATAATGTTGTATTTACAACATTGCAGCACCTACTGGGACAGAATCCTTGAATCTCCTAGGGAATTAGTTACAATGCTGTGAATGATGCTCCATTTTGTAATAATCAATCCCTTATCAAAATGAGTATGCCGCTAAATGTCATTGGGACGTTGGTATTGCATGTACCCAATGCAGCAATGGGAAATGTGCAATACATGCAAGGTTTTTGATATGTCCCGGATGGTGTCAATAAATTAACAGAGATGCTGAAAATTTTGTATCTTATGTTTCGAAGCTCTCAGTTTAAATCTGAGTTTGTTACCAAGTTAGGCGATGTCATGTTATTACAAATCATCCTTTGCTAGAGAAGATGAAATAAAACGGAAGCTAAGAGTCTTCCTGTTTTGGGTAGTTATCCACTATTCCCTTCAGCAAGAAAAAAAAGACCACGAACAGACCTCGTCGTTCCATTCATCAGCTTTCACTAACCGATACTATAAAGGCAGCGGACTGTTGCTGGTAGCAGATTATTCCATCTTCCTGATAAAGATATTTGCCAATCCTCTGCAAATTTCTTCCACCAAATGGAAGTCATACGGACCAAGACAATCTCAAACGCCTTGAATTAAATTTTGTTGATTTCACCCAGAAAAAGGCTGAGATGGGGTGCATCCGTGTGTTGGTGGGAAAAGGGAAATTTGATTTCTGCGCGTTAATCGGTGTGTCTGCGTTGATAAGTCGCGTCTCTGCATGACAACTTTTGCAGTCATGGACCGACTGTTGCTACTAAAGGGCCTGTCCCACTTGGGCGACCTAATTGGTGAGTTTAGAAGAGTTTAGAAGAGTTTGAAAAAATGACATGTTGAAGTCGTCCTTTGACTATGTAGAAGACCTCCTTCGACCTCCTTCGACTATGTTGAAGACCAGCTTTGACTACCTACGACTAGCTACTTCGGGAAAATTGGACACCGAATAGTGGAGAGTGAAGACGACCTCCTTCGATCTCCTTCGACCTTCCTTCGACATCACTTCGACTATGATGAAGACTATTTATGACTACCTTTGACTACCTGCGACTACCCTGGATTACCTACGACTAACATGCCGACCTACTCCGACCTACTATGACCTACTACGACTAAATCTACGAGTAAAAAATGGATAGATCCTTTCTATGGCAACCTTTCTTTACTTGCTGGCATTTTTTAACATATTGAAATCGCTGAGGCCTCGAGTACGCGGTGACCACTCTTGAGCATGAAGGAGAGTTACAAAGACCTCCTACGACCTCGTGTCGACCATGCTGCGAGTATGAGTCGAAGGACAAACTCACCAGAACTCGCAGATTAGGTCGCCCAAGTGGGACAGGCCCTTAAGACTCACAGTCAAGGCTGACTCAGACCATGATGGCACATGCTATCACACAATGTCCAGAGGCCATTTATCAAATAAACCTCAGCGGGAAAGGGAGAGTGGGAATTAGCAGGGAAAATATTATGGAACACAGAAACTGAAGTAACAAAATGAAGTAACACATGTGGGGGAACAGAAACAGATTTAATGTTCAGTCTTCCCCTGCTGTAAGTCACCAGCATTTTGTTTTTATTTCAGTTATCCAGCGTGTGGAGTCATTTAGTCATTTCAGAAACTGAGAAGCGACAATAAATGGGAGTTCAACCATTCAATAATTGGTAACTATGTGGAAGAGCAGCCAAAACCAAATTTTGCATTGTAGTGAATTATAGTACCCAGGAAAATATCGGGGGGAAATGTAATTTCTTCCCATTGTATGGATTTGCACATTGAATGCTGCCATTTCTGAATTCCCCAGGATAAAATTTGTATTCCCTGCTAATCCCTCATTACCTTGTATTGTGCTTCCAATGTGTCTTGCGTACCACCTCTCAGTGATAGCGGACACTGTTATTTGTTATTGCATCAAGTGAACAAACAATGTGCCATGAGGAAGATGGATTAAAATATTAATCTCCTCAAATGTTTGCATTTGAAGTCACCAATGCTGCTCAATGTCCTTGTTGAGGGGTGGGTGGAGGGTGGATGGGTAGGGGGGTGGGGGAGGATGGAGGACGGTGGGGGGGGGGGAGTGAAGGAAGCAGAGCAAAATTGACAGGAACCGCTGATTTCCATCTTTTCCGCTGCAATGTAAACTTGTCAATGTTTAATCCAAGCTAAATCCGACAACTGCTAAACCTGTTCAGTCAGGCATCCTGGCCGAGTGTTTGAGAGAAACTGTATGGACCCAGGGGGCGCTGACGATAGCAGCCTCGCCAACGGTCTGTCTTGTCTTTTTCTTTCTTTGTTGTTTTCAGTTTGTTGAAAAATATATGTTTTAGTGTACTTTTAGTTTTGTATTATGTGGGGGGGTGGGGAAACATTTTTCATCTCACTCCTTGACGGAGATGCAACTTTTCTCCGCGTCGTATCTCCGTCCGCACTGCAGCCTAACTTCGTTGAGCTGGCGGCCTCTTGCTGGGGATCGACTTTTGAGCTCCAACCGCGAGAGCCTGCAGACTTTAACATCATGGAGCTCGCAGTCCCTTGGTTAGGGATCGACTTTGGGAGCTCCAAACTGCAGGAGCATCGACCGCCCCAATCGCTTCAATGGCCTCGCGCGGGAGTTTCAATCGCCGGCTGCGGGAGCATCGATCGCCCCAACTGTTGATGGTTCAACTGCCCAGACCGCAGAGAAAAAGGAGGAAAGAAGATAAGACTTTATTGCCTTCCATCAGTGAGGAATGCGGAGGAGCCACTGTGGTGGATGTTTATGTCAAATTTTATGTAGTTGTGTGTCTTGGTGCTTTTTTGGTATGACTGTATGGCAAATCAAATTCCTCCTATGTTGCAAAACATACTTGGTTAATAAATTACGATTATGATTATGATTAATCGTGCTGGACATACAGTCGTTGCGAATGTCCAGCGTCATGTACAGTACTCCACACCGAAGTCAGGATAAGGGGGGAACACCCCCCCGCCCCTCCCTCGCTCTCTCTCTCCTCAATTTTGTCAGGCGCTGTGCAGGTAAACAAAGGTACCGGGGATAGTTACCTCAGGTACACATTTAAACCAGAAATAACTGAGCGGAGATTCTGTCAGGAATGTCATATCCTCAGCCATACAACCCCACCGAAAGCTACATCGGACGACTAGAGATTGCAGAGGTTAACACGCCAGCGCCGATGCTGGAGTGAGAATCAATAGCTTATTTACCACGTTGTGTTCACGCCCAATATTAGAAATACAACCGCCGATCGATAACGTTACTCCATGCAGTGACCATTGTATTCGCGCGTTCCAGCTATTACAACGTACATCTCACAGAACTGCTGTACCAGCTGCCACAAATGAAATTTTAAAAAGTCATGCAATCCAGTTATTTAAATGTATCGTGCTAACCCATCAGAGATTAAAGAACTATTGGCAATGTGGAAGAATATGTAACTACACAGACTGAAGCTTCTTCACGCCAATTGGTCATGAAAAGAAAAGCTATTTGACATAACTACATTTTGCATTTACCTCTCCTTCACCACATTATGCTAAACGTAACATGGTATAGCGCAATTCAAACATATGTAATGTCAACAATGCCATTCTTATGTGGCATTGTTCCCGTTCATTTACTTTCGAGCAATGCAGTTTTGCCTCGGCCAGGCACCGATGTAAACCCGTGTAGATAGGGACGGGGCTTGATTTACTTTCGAGGAGTCACGATACAGCACAAATGAATTTACCAGACATCCAACTCACCCCAAACCATTCGCATCGCCTTTCGCGAAGGTGCAAGCGCAACAGGCAGCCTAGTGTTTACCAGAAAAAGCAAATGAGATGGCAGGCAGCGGTCCACCTCTGCCGGGGTTGGTACTCGATTCCGTTTCCTCCTACCGTCTGTATCTTACCCCAAAGTGGTGCCTCATTTGCGGCAGGAATGCAGGGCAGATCTCCCTGGTCGTCACGACCCCGCTTCGTGCAGACAGCTCGCCGATTTCATGCCCGACTCCACTGGCGGGGCGCACCTCGCACTGGCATCTCTGGGAGGCTGCGGTCTGGACAAGTCTACTTCATCACTGAACTGCGAGGCCACCGCAACGGCGTGGGACTCTAAAGTGGCTCCATCAGGTCGCCTCCCGCACTCAGGATGAGGAAAGTGTGGCAGTTGCCGTCTAATCCGAAACTGTACAAACCACCCTGAAAGTAATCGCAGCACCTCAAAGAAATGTGATAGGTTTTCAGAATAATTGTCAAATCGGTAAACTAATAATGTTAATTATTAGCTCAACGCAACTTGTAGTGAGATCAGATCAACATGCTGCACAAAACCAGTATGTTTGTTTGTCATTACCGTCGCTGTGAGATCGCAGGTTTGAGGAGCTCTCATTGATACACGATCAAACCAAGCGTCCAGTCGCCGGCGCTTCTGACCTATGGACCCAAGTACTAGCGGGGAGCGTAGGTGTGGGGTTTGTGGGATTTTATTGTGCTCTTGACCTCATTCAGACTCACCGTCCCCTTTCATCCTTCCAGGGGAAAGGACCACAGCCCCCTGATAGGATCGCGCTGAGAGCTTGGTTGTTTTAGCCGGATAGTCTTGAACTACGATCCTGGTCGGATAATGGCTCTCATGTGGTGCTGAACTGCGGGGAAATACACGTAGAGCGAGGGCTGTAAATGTGTTGGCATTCTCTACTTGTAAGGCGTGGAGGCTCTGCCATGTTGTGTTTGAAAGACAGTATCTTCGTGCGCACTGGGAAACGGGTAGAGATGAGCGATGGGTTGAAAGTAGACTTGGGGCACAGGACCAGTCGTGACCTTATGAACAGACAGAGGTTACACAGCCAAGGGCAGCACCTCTTTCTTGTGTTCGATCCACCAATTCGGATCCAGCTGACAATTATTCATTCTACATTTCCTTGAACATCGTCTGCATTGATCTTTCATTTTCATACCTTACCCTTCCACATATCTCTAGTCTCCCTCTCCCCTGACTCTCACTCTGAAGAAGGGTCTCGACCTGAAACGTCACCCATTCCTTCTTTCCAGATGCTGCCTGTCCCGCTGAGTAACTCCATTGCTGTACCCACGGCGACCTACGCAGAATATGCACTCCGACCACAGCAGTCGAGGAACAAGGATCGGATGGGGAGGTGAGAAAGTGGGGGGGGGGGGGGGGGGGGGAGGTGGGTGGAGAGAGAATGTAAGGACTGATGCAAGGAAGAGAATGACTGATCAAGAGCGAGGTCAGTTAGCCCGTGGTAACATAGAACCATAGAAAATAGGTGCAGGAGGCCATTCGGCCCTTCGAGCCAGCACCGCCATTCAATAGGATCATGGCTGATCGTTCGCTATCAATAACCCGTGCCTGCCTTCTCCCCATATCCCTTGACTCCACTAGCCCCTAGAGCTCTATCCAACTCTCTCTTAAATCCAATTAATGATTTGGCCTCCACTGCCCTCTGTGGCAGGGAATTCCATAAATTCACAACTCTCTGGGTAAAAAAGTTTGTTCTCAGCTTAAATGACCTCCCCTTTATTCTAAGACTGTGGTCCCTGGTTCTGGACTCACCCAACATTGGGAACATTATTCCTGCATCTAGCTTGTCCAGTCCTTTTATAATTTTATATGTTTCTATAAGATCCCCCTCATCCTTCTAAACTCCAGTGAATACAAGCCTAGTCTTTTCAATCTTTCCTCATATGACAGTCCCGCCATCCCAGGGATCAATCTCGTGAACCTACGCTGCACTGGTGAGAGCAGAGCACTTCATTTTTGATCCGAATTCATTTGGTTTCACTGCCGTAACTGGGAACCAAGATCCTTACACAATTACGCACACACGATCCACAAGATTGGACAGTGAAAATCCTGAAAAATATTGTAAACCAGCATCTGCAATTAGATAGACGGAATGCCTCAGCGGGTCAAGTTGCATCTCTGGAGAAAAGGAATAGGTGACGTTTCAGGTCAAGATCCTTCTTCAGTCATCTATTCCTTTACTCCAGAGATGCTGCCCGACCTGCTGAGTTACTCTCGCTACAGTATGTGTGACTATCTTCAGTCTAAATCAGCATCTGCAGTTCCTTCCTGCACATTTTGTCTGCAATTCCATGTAGGTTTCTGTACACTCTAGTGAGAATCTTGATGCTGCTTTACCTTGTTTCACTGTTCAAAAAGTACAAATCGAAAAAGCACTTGCACATTTAAGTTAATTCGTATTTTAAACTTGCTGGAAGAATAAGTTTCTACTGCAGTCCATATAATAAATACATATATTTATAACAACATAGTTTCCATAATGTGATTAAATATCGTCACCACACTACTTAATAATCTTTTCAAGATAAACCTGAAAGTTGTTTGGCATTAACAATGATGCATCGCATTATTGTTCCTGTTCCACAAAATACAGTCTCCTCACTATATTGGCATTGATTTACAGTCTGTTCACAAGCTTAGAGCCATAGAGTCATACAGCATGGAAACAAGCCCTTTGGCCCAACTTGCCCATGCCAACCTAGATGCCTCATCTACACTAATCCCACCTACCTGCATTTGGCCCATCTATATACCAATAAAAGTCTCATTTTGTATGTATGTATACGTGCGTGTGTGTGTGTTTCTGTATGTGTTTTTCTAGCTTCGTCAAAACGCTACACGCTAGAGTTTACATTTTTAAACATTATTACTCACATTAACCCGGTCGACGCAATAAACAGGTTCCCTTCACATTCCATACCATGTTTCACGTTATTCATCATTAAAGTTATTAAAAAAGCCCAAACAGCCTTTCAAAAAACTCACAGATTCTTCAAGCAGCTTCAAGTGACGTCACAATGCCCTCGCAAGGGGGCGGTCACAGCCCTCTCCACCTCACCAACGGTTTTAACTTCATAAATCACTGATTCTCACAAGGGGGGGAGGAGGGGGGCGCCACCCTGGAATGTTCTGGAACTCCCACTCTCCCCCACTTGCCTGGACCGCCTGGCCTAGTCGCACTGAAGAGGCGGCCTCGCTCGGGTCGGCCTTGAAATCTAATTAAATGTCCAAATTTTCAGACAACAGTACCATTGTCGGCCGGATATCAAATAATCAAATAATGATGATGGAGTGCAGGAAGGAGATTGAGAACCTCGTGTCCTGGTGTCGAGACAACAACCTTTCTCTCAACGTCAGCAAGACAAAGAATAGTGATCGACTTCACGAAGCGAAGCGTGAAAAAACATGCCCCAGTTTGCATTGACGGTGCCGAAGTAGAGATGGTTGAAAACTTCAAATTATTAGAGTTAATATCATCAACCATTCTCATGGACCACCCATATTGAATCATCGACCAAGAACGCACACCAACACCTCTACTTCCATAGAAGGCTTAGGAAGTTCAGCTTGTCCCCTACACCTCTCACCAAGTTCTACAGATGCACCATAGAAAGCATTTTATCAGGATGCATCACAGCTTGGTTTGGAAATAGCTCCATCGAAGACCGTAAGACCCAACCTTCCTCCCATTCACTCAATTTATACCTCACTCTGCCTTGGCAAGACCAACAACATAATCAAGGACAGGTTTCACCCTGGCCGTTCCCTCTTCTCCCATCTACCATCGGGCAAAAGGAATAGAAATGTGAAAATGCACGCCTCCAGATTCAGAGAGTTTCTTCCCAGCTGTTATCAGGCAACTGAATCATCCTACCACAATCAGGGAGAAGTCCTGAACTACTATCTACCTCTTTGGTGACCCTCAAACTATCCTTGATCAGACTTTGCTAGCTTTACCTTGCACTAAACGCTATTCCCTCATTATATATCTATACCCTGCAAAAGGGTCAATTGTAATCATGCATTGTCTTTCCACTGACTAGATAGCACGCAACAAAAGCTTTTCACTGTACCTCGTACACGTGACAATAAACTAAACTGAACTGAACTTAATGATCACCATTAGTAATTCCACAATCTCTAAAGCTATCTTTTGGTTACTTCCATTTGGAAATTCACCCTGTTCAGATCAATCAAAGTGGATTTCTAGACACAAGGCTTATATATTTGATGCTACATTTTTATGGTGCTTCATGCCACCTGAGATCCAATATAAAATCCAAAATACACATACTCATTTGTCATTTGCTGCTATGTGCAATGCTGATTTCTATTCTATTTGGGAGTATGGAATATGAATGGTGTTTCTTAATTTTGCGCAGGTGAACAATTCCTAATGGGAGTATGTCGCCAAGTGCTTATTAAGTTTGGCCTGATTTTAACTCAGTTGTTCATAAGCAAGGGTGCATTAATAGATATCCCCCTTGGGGTACTTTATGATTTGGAGAATGAGTAAAGGTCAGTCTGAGGGAGGAGATGGAAATGGATGTTCAGCAAACATAGTCATTTAGCATGTCAAGTTTACAACTCAGCCATCTGGGATGGGGCTATGTGTAAGCTGTGAGGTTCCTCATTGAAACATGTCAAATGCTCTTGTTTAGAGGATTTGGCAACCTTTAAAGGCATTCTGTGCACTATACAAGGTCCAGTGTAAGTGCAGAGCATTGTAACATATATTTTCCATTTCATTAAAGCTAATGCAAAGCAAGTTACATCTTGCCCTGACTATTTAAGTGTGCTATTTCTCATGATTTAATATCAAAGGGTCTTAAGCGTGCAATTTGGTGAATGTATAATCCTAAGAGTTTTCAAACTGATTTTAATGAGATAAATTAAAGATAGTACTAGATTAAGGGAAACTGATTATAATGCCTCCCCAACAAAGAATTCGGCATGCATCAATGAGATCAACTCTCATTCTTCTAAACTCAAAAGTGTATGGCATGCTTTACTGCTCCTCAAAGAACAATCTCTCATACTAGGAATCAATCTGCTTCATTTTACTCACTCTATTGTGAGTACATCCTTCTTGAGAAGGATAGACCAGACCTGTACACAATGCTCCAATCGTGGTCTTACCACAGATCTAAATTACAGGCAGATACTTTACTCAACTCCTCTTGCAATGAAGATCAATATACTACTCAGTTTCCTAATTGCTTGCTCACATTTCAATCTTCCACCATTTAAAAAATTGCTATTCTATTTTATTTCTACCAAGGTAAATGACATCATAATGTTTCACTTAATGTTCCACATTCCATGTCATTGCACATTATCTTAACGTCTTTAGATTGCTTGCAGCATTTGTGCTCTCTCTTCACAACTCACACTATCTTTCAGCTTCATAGATTCAGCAACATTAGATATATCAAGTAGGAATGAGTGGGTCCCAACATTTATCCCTGCTGCACCCAATTAATCACAGCTCTTATGCTGAGAAAGACTCATTGCTCTCTGTGTTCTGTCACACTGAGTCCACACTGGCTCGTCACACTTGTGTCCACACTAAAAGGTTTAATCATGTCATAAAGAATGCAGATAAGAACAATAAACAGTTTAATGACAACATTCTTTATTGTTACAACACAGTTGATTAATGGGTCACAGCTCTTACTTGTTAATGGTATTAATTTCCACCAGTCTCGTACAAACGCCTGCAGGACAGCCATCATGGAAACGTCCAACAAGATTTTTGAGGTTATTAATTTGCATTATTGTCCCTTATCCTGTATTATCCCTCATTCTGTTTCAGCTAAGGAATTATTCTCTTCCTGCACAGAAGCTTTGAATAAGGTTAGATATTTTACAGATTCAGTGTAATCTCTGACAGTGATAACATTGTTGATAGAGGATATTATGGTTATCATAATTATGTAGAATCCTCAACTTCCTTAACATAATTTAACTCAAAAGCTCTTAATAAAAAGTTTTTAAAAAGTCTATCTTCCCAAATATTTTCTATGCTTGCAATGCAATAAGGAACAATGCTCAGATATATCTATATAATTAAAAGTCTCATCTTGACCTCTTCCTGTCTGTGCTGTATATTGATTTTAGAAAAAAAACGCTACCCTATATCGCTATGACATTTGGCTATCTTACTCACAGTCCCCCTCCGCTGAACAGGTCCCGAGGATTTTTCCCATCGATTAGAAATAAAAAAAATTATGAGTGTTTAAAATACCTTGAGATCCTCTCGCCTATCAATCACCGTGATGAAGGCAACTCCCCTTCCTGGGGGAGTTGCAATAAATGATTTGTTAGCCCTTAATGAAAATGCAATGAGCTGTTTGGCCTGCCCTGTGCTTGAAAGTACAATGGCAATGGAAACTGAAATGAAAATGCAATGAGATGTTTGGTCTGCCTGTGCTTGAAAGTGCAATGGCAATGGAAGTGATATGAAAAATGCAATGAGCTGTTCAGCCTGCCCTGTGCTTGAAAGTGCAATTGCCAATGGAAGTGAAATGAAAATGCAATGAGATGTTTGGTCTGCCCTGTGCTTGAATGTGCAATGGCAATGGAAGTGAAATTAAAATGTAATGAGCTGTTTGGCCTGCCCTGTGCTTGAAAGTGCAATGGCAATGGAACTGAAATAAAAATGCAATGAGATTTTTGGTCTGCCCTGTGCTTGAAAGTGCAATGGCAATGGAAGTGAAATGAAAATGCAATGAGCTGTTCAGCCTGCCCTGTGTGGCTTGAAAGTGCAATTGCAATGGAAGTGAAATGAAAATGCAATGAGCTGTTTGGCCTGCCCTGTGCTTGAAAGTGCAATGGCAATGGAAGTGAAATGAAAATGCAATGAGCTGTTTAGCCTGCCTGTGCTTGAAAGTGCAATGGCAATGGAAGTGAAATGAAAATGCAATGAGCTGTTTGGCCTGCCCAGTGCTTGAAAGTGCAATGGCACGGGAGGGCTGGTCCCCCGACGCAATATTCCACCTCGCCACCAATTGGAGACCAGTGGCCAATGGGGGGGGGGGGGGGGGGGGGCTTTCTGGAGTGCTAGTATGGGTGTTTGTGGGGTTGAAGGGACAGGTTTTCAGAGGGCTAGAATGGACATTATGGGCCAAATGGATACTTGGGCTGGCATCTCAGTCACTCAGTCCTGGTGGGCTGGCAGCTCAGTCAGATCTGGTGGGCTGGTAGCTCAGTCACTCAGGCCTGGTGGGCTGGCAGCTCAGTCACTCAGGCGTGGTGGGCTGGCAGCTCAGTCACTCAGGCCTGGTGGGCTGGCAGCTCAGTCACTCAGGCCTGGTGGGCTGGCAGCTCAGTCACTCAGGCCTGGTGGGCTGGCAGCTCAGTCACTCAGGTCTGGTGGGCTGGCAGCTCAGTCACTCAGGCCTGGTAGGCTGGCAGCTCAGTCACTGGTCTGGTGGGCTGGTAGCTCAGAAACTGCCAGCAATTCTGCCCAAAACAAGGTGAGACCTGTGAGAGAGGAAGGGGGGAGAGGAGGAAGGATGAGAGAGAGAAGGGGGAGAGGATGAAGGATTAATTTTAGACAATTGTCATATTTTTCTGCAGATCACAGCAATGAAGGAGGAATGCCTTTATCCTGGCCTGGATCTCACAGGGAGCCATTGAAGGGAGGGAGCAAAATACTGGGGTGAGGTTTAATACTTGCAGGGGGAATTACTTACTGATGGGGGAGGAAGGGACTCCTCCTGGACTAGTACAGGCCTGATGTGCTGGAAAGGGTCATTTAGGAAAAAAAATCTCAGTGAAAGGCACTTTTTCTGGACTTTTCCTGGCCTGACACAGGCCTTTTGGGCCAAAAAATGCTACTCCTGGGCTAATGCAGGAGGTTTTTGGGCAAAGGCACTGGTTTCTTGGCTAATAGGGGTCTTGTGGGCCGAAATTTGTGGTTTCAGGCAGGCCAAAACAACTGATTTTATTTATTTTCCATTTTATTTCAAGCACAGGGCAGGCCGAACAGCTCATTGCATTTTCATTTCATTTCCATTGCTATTGCATTTCAAGCACAGGGCAGGCTGAACAGCATCATTGCATTTCATTTCATTTCCATTGCCATTGCACTTTCAAGCACAGGGCAGGCCGCCGAACAGCTGAGTGCATTTTCTTTTCACATCCATTGCCATTACCACTTTCAAGCACAGGACAGGCCAAGCAGCTGATTGCATATTCATTTAGGGCTAACAAATCATTTATTGCAAGTACATTGCAAGACTCACAGTTCAGTTGGTACATTGAAAGTCGTGGCCTCTCCCTCGCTATCTTGCAGAGTGACATGAGTCACGTCCAGGCATCCGGGGTTTTATGTTGCATAGTAGTACTCAACGCCTTGAGATGTGAAAACGTCTCACATTTGTTAACGTTCTTTTTCATGTCACTGTGGAACAAAAATATTTTTTTTTAATAATTGCTTATGTTTCAGAAAAAGCTTTGCTGTTGAAATGTTTGTTCTGTAATATTTTATAGGCATCTTGAGTATCTCCATATTATCAGATGTTTCCAGACAGTAAGTTCCAGTGGCGAATTATTTTTCCCATTCTGACAAGGGATTGGAAGAAAAATTATGCTCCCTGATGCATTTGGTTGTCAGGCAAAATGTCTTTATGCATAATTGACTACTTTTTAAACATGTTCAATTATTGTTTCCTGGTGCTGCTGCTGTTACATTTATATGGTTTTGGGGATGTAACTTTGAAATCTCACATCAGCAGTGCACTCAATAACTGCATGGTTCTTCAGCATTCACTGAACATGTCAACTCTACACTGTAGATTGTGACTGCCTAATTCCATGTAGTTTGACTCTAATTCTGTTTTTCTTCTGTTTCATACTGTTACAGCAAAGAAAGATGGCTGTCATTCCATCAAGGGACAACAAGAGATCGTTTGCAGCAGTAAGTTGCGAGTAAAATGAGGGTCAGCAAATGGCTGGTTGGATAATTCAACCCATTATAATGAGCGGCCACCTCGTTAAATTGGTACATTGGCTGCATTGTGATCAACTGGCAAATGTTTTAATCACAAGTCACTATTGTATTTAGCTACAATGACGGCTAATGCCTTAAGTGTAAGCACACTGACTCTTCTATGAGGATTTCTAACTTTTCTTCAGGATACCAGTCAATTTTTTTCACAGTTATCTGTCAAAGTTAACGTGGATCATTTTGTACAGAGTGGGCCCGGTTCTTCCCACATTTCCATTTCCCAGGTGACTAATGACCTATTATGTTTCGATAATGAGGCCGGTACATAGGGTGATCACCATTTGGAATATATGGATTATCTGTGTGTGCAATTCTGGTCTCCCTGCTATAGGAAGGATAATATTCCCTTTATAACGGTCATATATATTTCTATAATCTGACTTTGACATTATATATAACTTATATATGTCATTATAAAAAAAGATTTTATGGGATGTTACGAGATCTGCAGGATTTGAGTAATAGACAAAGACTGGATAGGGTCGTTTATTTTCCATGTGCAACATAGAAGGGGTGAGGGTAGGCTTAGAGCCTAGATGTGGAGGTAGGGTTAAAGGTGTGTGGGAAGTCGAAACTTTTTAAAGAGATCTGATGGTCAATGATTTTCCACACAGAGGGTGAAACATATATGGAACGAGTTGCCAGATGTAGTGGTTGAGGCAGGTACAATTACAACATTATAAAATACTCTTGGCAGGTACACGCGAAAAAGGATGGTACACTGGGACAGGTGCAAGAAGATAAGACTATTCTCATTTAGGCAACTTGGTTGGTATGGATGCTTGGGCAAAATTCAGTGCTGTACAGCTCTCTGGGACTCCTGAAACAATGGTTTGAGGGGTCATTCCAAGTGTTAAATACTTGAACCTTGATGAATGCTGAACACATAGTGTTGGATTGGGACACCCTGATTTTTATTTTTGTGGTAAGGAATATTACAATATTGCACATTGATTGGTTTTGATTTTCTGCCCACTGTATTACAGGTGGGCTGGTGATCATGCACCAACCTTTCCCTTTATGCCAGCACTGGGACTCTTTGCTGCAAAATGGGCATGTGTCGATCCAATATTAAAACTAAATAAACTAACTGTACTTGGAAGAATAGGCATGGCAAAGTCAGGATTTGTGTTTAGATTATGTCAACTGGCTGAAAGTTACTTATACATTAATTTTTCCATAATAGTAATAGATTCATTACTATTCTCTGGTGAGACCTATTATGTCCTGTATTTTAGCATCCTGTTTCAATTTCTAATCTTTATCGTATACCAAATGTGAATGAAATATCTTGAAATATATATTATTTTGGAAGCCAAACTATATTGTTACTCGATATTATATAACTTTCATTTATAACAGGAGAGAAGGAATTAGTGAGAGTGCGTGGTAGCTAAAGTTGAAAATCGAAGCAATGCACACACTCTCCCTTTTTGTAATGTATCCACTATTAGTCAGCTCTTAGTTTTCACATGGGGGAATTGAGTGATACAGGTGTTTGAAGAGAGTATTACTTTCTGGAAATCCTTGGGTTCATTACCAATCCATACTGGAGAAAATTTTGCTCGTTTTGTTTCATGATGGCTGCTGAGAGATATACGTGCCTTCATAAAGTTTGGGACAAAGAAACCATCATGTATTTATTTTGCCTCTGTATCCACAATTTGCGAATATGTAAAAGAAAAAAAATCACATGTGCATAAAAGTGCACATTGGTCCAGATTGTTATTAAAGGCCTTGTATTACATTTTGGCTGGTATGATCACTCCCTGTCCCATTATGGCCCATATGCATACGCCCCTCTGTGCATCTAATGACTTCACCCAATGTCCAAAACAATACTACAAAGATATATCTGGACACAATAATAATATATAATAATATGACAACAGTAGCAGCCTAAAAAGATTTCGGCCCGAAAACGTATTAGCCTATCTCCTTCACTCCATAGAATGCTGGCTGCACCCGCTGAGTTTCTCCAGCATGTGTGTACCCCCCTCTAAGCCTAAAACACAAAGGGTTCCTACAGGACTCCATACGCTGGAATCAAAACAAAACTGCTGGAGGATCGCTAGTGAATCAAGCAGCAACTTTGGAGCAAAGGATGTCAATGGTTCAGGTGGAGATCTGCTCAGGACCTAACCTTGCATGTCACTGCGTTAATCTACATCTGTCATAGCGTGCTCACATTGCTTATTGACTCTGGTAACCAAGATGGGAGAATGATTCTCTATTCTTTTGTGACATTTATTTTAAATGTACAAATGAAAACTAGTAGGGGATGTCAATTAGTTAATTTATATATATACAATTATCCCCTCTTCTATCTTGTTAACAAATACACTCCCAAACTGCTTTTTTTTAAACTATTTCTTATGCAGCACCTTACCCAAATGCCTCTCAACGCCACATAAATGACATAATGTTCTACCCCTCTCTTAGTAAAATCCAAGATCCCCATGCTCTTTAAACAGCAACAAAGGGGCCCAGACGGACGGTCCTCTCTCCATTCCTTCTTTACCATCGTACACCTCGGGACCAGGGGGATTATAACTCTGCCTCCTGCATCTGCAGAGGTTTTCAGTGACTGTGCAATTGTGGGCTGCTTCAGTATGGGAGGGAAGCTGAGAATACATAGGTGTAGGCAACGACTTTGTTGAGTGGTGTGGACTGAATCACCTGCAGCTCAACACCAACCAGGGACTAGGGAGTTTGTGGTGGACTTTAGGAGGAGTGGAACACCCCTGGTCCTGTCTCCTCAATTGTTGTGCATTGTGGCAGTTTATAGGGAGTACAAATACTGGGAGTGTACCAGGGAAGTAAAACTGGGACCTGATTCCAGGAACATGAGGCCCTGTACAAGAAGAGAGACAGAGCCAGCTTGTACTTTTTGAGAAGTTGCTGCTGATGTTCTACTAATTGGTGGTAGCAATGCATCTTCTTCGCTTGCCCGTGTGCTGGGACAGCAGGGCGAAGGTTGCTCAGACGGGCAATAGGATCAACAAACTCATCAGGGGAAGGTTGGCTCCATACCTTGCGGTGGTGGTTGGAGTATGGAATACTTGGGAGGTGGTCTTGATGGAGAGGATGCTCCTCAAACTGCAGAGCATCTGGACAATACTTGCCTCACCCCATCCATGATACACTGGTCAACCTGAGGAAGAGTAAAGTGCCTCAGCAACAGACTGGTTTCCACCAGATCAGGACACAATGCCACAGGAAGATCCTTTTTCCCGGGTATCAAACTTTACAACTCCTCCCCCTTTCGGTCATGGGGAAAACGTAAGACCTGAGAACAAGATTGACCCCCACCCACCCCAACCCCACCCCCCCCCACAACCACACCTCCTAATGTTTTGACATCCCTCTAAACATTCCACTCGTCAACTTTTTTTCAGGTTCTATGCAATTTATGTTCTATTTATGACTTGGCAATCATTTTCCCTCCTGGGTAAATAAAGTTCTATGTATCGTGTCATATCGTATCGTTCATTCTGAACTAAAAAGGTGAATCGTGTGTCGTTTAAATGGGTCACCAAAATTGGATCAGGCATGGTCAGCAATGAGGGTCAGTTGTTAATATATTGTTTAAAATTGAAGTTGGAGAAGGCCCAGGGAAACTCGAGGGATTAGGGTCGCACATGGTGGGACTGGCCCTTAAAGCTATGCACTCTAGTTTTTACCCTTTCCACTCTGGGTAAAAGTTTCTGAGCGCGTCTACCCTATCTTGCCTCTCATAAATTTTATATACTTAACCATATAAAACCATATAACATTACAGCACGGAAACAGGCCTCTCGGACCTTCCAGTCCGTGCCGACCATTGGTTTCCCCTAGTCCCATCTAACGGCATCAGGACCATACCCCTCCATTCCCTTCATGTCCCATATACTATCTTAGATCAGGGTCTCCTAACATCCAAATCAAAGTTTGTCAATCGCTCCTTATAGCTCATATCCTTTAATTCAGGCAAATTTTGATAAACGTCAGAGCTCTTTCAGGACCGTCCCCAACGGTCCCGATTCCTGCAATGGGCTACCAGACACTGCACACAATGTGTTCGCGGTGGATTACACGTGACAAAAAATGTAGAATGCAACTATCAAATATTATCAAAGTTGCTGGGCTGGATGGCCTTCTTCCATTTCATTCCTTTCACACTACAAGGCCTTTTAGCTGCATGTTTTTAGCGGGTGCAGCAGCATTATGGGAGCGAAGGAAATAGGCCAGATTTTCAGTCCTTCAGACTGATAAAGAGTTTTCAACCCAAAACATTGCCTATATCCTGTCGTCCATAGATGCTGGTGCACCCGATGAGTTTATCCAGCACTTTCGTGTCTACCCAAGAAATCAGTGCATAGGTTCTCGGCTCCAAATATCTGCTCTGCCTCGGAATGATGTGTGGCTTGTTTGATCAGGAACGCATTGTTTCCAATGGATCTCTAAAATACCACGTGCGCTGAAGGTTTGATCACGTAATTTGCCTATGGCAGAAGTAGCAGCAGCTGTTGGCTTGGCTTATTCACTAAAATAAATTTAATATAACCGTGGGATTCACCAAAATACCCTTTCATAGCATTCTATAATTGCACAGAAAAGGAGGTTTATTATTCTTTATTTTCTCTAAATAAAGAAAATAGGTTTTTTTGAAATGTGCTTTCTAAAATCATTCAGCCTTGCTGTGGCCTTGTGACGGCAGCATTTTATCCAAGTTCGTTTTTTCATTTGTACTGATAATAAACAAAGTTTTATGATGTAACCTTTGTTGGACATGGTTGCGTGTTTATGTTGAGAGATGTGGAAGAGCTAACTTGGCCAAGGAGGCTCAACTATGGGAATCGTTTTGTCTACACATACTGCATGAACTCAATTTATTGCTACCAAAGAAGACTGCAATAGGTGAAAGTGGCTGAAAGTTGATGTGTGTAAGCGTATAGATTACCAGAGCAACCAAAAGGGCCCGCTGTTTACTTTCACTGCTCTTAATGATTTCTTTTTCAAAATTCTGCGGTTGATATGTGTTTATTTTGATTTTGATTACTATTTAAATGTCAGTGTGAAGCGTTGTTTATGCCCTAAGGTTTCTGATGTATAGTCATTTGTCTTACTGTGTGGAAACAGGTCCTGTCAGCCCAATGTACCCAACACTGGCCAACAGGTCCGTCTATTCCGGTCCGATCTGCTGTGTCTGGCACATGTCCCTTAAAACCTGTTTCTATCCATTATAATTTTCATTCAAAGTGTCAAATTAACCTAGTATTATAAGATCAGAGACATGGAGATAACAACAAAATACACTACAAACAGGATGCAAAAATTCATTAAACCACCTTTGCCTTAGGATATATACTTACATATGGTTGGCAGGATAAAGGAAGGCAATGTGGACTGTGGAAAAGAACAAGCAAGGAGCCCATTGACTTACGAAATTCGAAGGGAGAAAATGGAGTTAGATTGGACAAACCCTCAGGAAACCTGCCACAAACATCACCGGCAAAAGACCTGAAATGGAACCCCCAAGGAAAAAGAAAAAGAGGTCACCCCCAGAAAGCTGGCGAAAGAGGTGTCCGAAATGTCAGTGAGTGGGCCCCTCAACGAGGGAGATCTCGAAAGAAACTGCAACAAACGAGTGAGGTGGAGGACTTTGTCCAATGGCCTATGCTCCCCTAGAGGAGCAAAGGGATTAAGGAATTAAGAAGAAAGTTAGAAACACACTTGGTTTTCACCTTTGTGTCTAAATCCACAGTCCAAACAATGAGGGCATTCCTTACCTATAGCTTCCCACGTACCAGAGATGATTTAGCTAGTTGAGGTTAAACTCTCTGTGTTATCCATCCTTTTCCTATTCTGCAATTCTTTGATATCACCCCTGAGGATGATTAAGAGGGTTACTTTATTCACCAACATACTGAGGAATTGTTTTTGCTCTTTTAAGAAAAAAACCTAAAGCTTTCTTTTAATTACTGTGCACAGGAGGTATTCTTGTTCCATAATAAAACAGAAATTGTCTTCCACTTCAGGTGTTCATCGTTGTTTCAGTGAGCCAGACAAATTGTTAATTAGACGGTTTTCCTCTGTTTGTCTCATTTTGTATTCCATTGGGACATCAGTGAACAATCCTTATCAATCATAGAGGCAGAATAATGAAGTGCATCAAGGGTGGGATGTTGCACGGGGAATGGGGGAGATGGTTTGGAGTGGAATAAACCAGAGGAAACACGAGTCCTAAACACTTAAGTTTGAATTGTATATATTAGTCCGATTTATTAGGAAAGGAAGGACAATAAATGAAGGTCTATGCAAACTAAAGAACAGCTGCAGGAAGCGTGGAGTCTCTGTGCTCTCGAATGTAGGTCTCAGGGGATTTTTCTGAATTCACCTGCTCTGATGCACACAAGCCTAATCGGACCTGCATCAATAAGCAGAACTCACTGTCACTAAACACTGGAGAGATCATCCAAGCCGCCTTGCGGTTTTTTTTTTTGGTGCATGAGAGAGAGGGATGCTTGATTTCTGCAGGAGGGTAAATGGGAAATCACTGTGCACAGCACTGAGTGTACATCTTTCTCAAGGATAGATCCCTTAGGGGAAAGGGATGTCAAGATGTACCATATGAGTTCTCACCATGAATATAGAAAATTTCTTTTGGCTGAACAGGTGTTAAGGCCCGATTGGAGGCTGGGACATTTATTGGTCGCCTTCGCAGGAAAAATTTTTAAGATTGTTCTGGGTTGGAAAGGTTGTTTATAAGGAAGAGAGACTGTCCTAGGCTTGGTCTTTTATCCTGGGCACGGGAGCGGAGGGGAGTACTTGTATAGAGGTTTATAATTATCAATGTGACGCATAATTATGGGTGTAGCCACTCGGTCTGGTTCCTCGGAGGTAGGGGAGGCTACTAAATCGAAGGTGCACTCAGGTTTTAAAGTGAGAGCTTAGAGATTGACTTGGGCACACCAGGACCGGAGGGGCAAACCTTTACACTCATTTGTTGAGGGGTATATATATATATAGATATATATATAAGATTTATATATATATAGGAGGATAGTGCAATTTATGGATTGAGTTTAAGAGGAATGTTGGTTTGTATACAAGGCGGTTTGCAATTTCTCAATTTAAATAGACACGCTCAAAAATAATTGGCATGGAAAGTTTGAAGGGCTAGGCTTAGGCAGTGGGGATGAGTCAGTTTTAAAAAGCATCTTGATCAGCATGGCTAAAGTTGGACCAATGGCCTTTCCATGCTTTTTGTTCTGTGATCTTTAATACTGGAGTGGTTCACAGCTGCACTTTATAGGCAAAAGAATTGGGAGAGAAGAATCTTATGGGCCTCCTGTCCACTTGGGCGTCATTTGCGCGTATTTATGAAACATCCTAAAAATGGTTTGCGCATGGTGGTGACGCGTTGCATGGCGCTTGGTGAGGCATGGTGGCGTTAATGTAATTGACGCACGATATTTTGCAGTGCTCAAAAACCTTGCGCGCCACCTGTGTGATGTATCCCTGGCACGCTGATGTTACTAACGGACGTACGGGTAGTGCGTGGATGACGTATGGTTGTGCACCGGGATGCAAGAACATTGCCTATGCTTAATTTATGCGTCACCGTGCGTCAACGTCCATAACATGCGGTCACATCGCTTGCCCATACGCCATCACCATGCCATTGCATGTCATTTGAGCGCCGCGCCGCACCACATGATCACCCGGTTATAAAGCGTGCGTAGTTTTGAAAACATTTCACTGGAAAATTCCTTGCCCCGGAGATTGGATCTATCGACATCGCAATTGGCTCACAACAGAAGCTGGCCCTCAAGAACAAAGCCCAAAGAAAAGCCTGCCATGCAGGAGAAGAGCCAGTGTGCAGATTGAGATCCAGAGAGGAGGAGGCTGCTGCTCCCAGCCCTTGTTCCTGGCCCATGCTCATGCTCCTTGCTACCGCTCCAGCTCCTGCCCCAGATCCTGCACCAGCTCCTGCCCCTGTTCCTGCTGCGCTCCTTTTCCGGCCCGTGTTGTTGCAGAATGGGACTCTGATTAAGCTGAGAATTCAGAGGTCTCAGCTGGGCCAGTTAAGAAGAAAAAGAGGCTTTATGGTGACCAAGCCTTACGATTTTAGTGTGATAGAAGAGGGGGGACCTGGTAGATTGGGTATTCAGGCCACCCAGGGTCCTTGTTCGACAAAGCCCACAGGCATTTCAGGGCACGGAATCCTAAGGAACTTGCTGCTTGAAAGCACGTGCAAAAGGAGTTCCCTGGTGCACGTGCAAGTACACCACCTTTTTGTTTGTCTGCATTTCTGTGTTTGTAATTGCTATTCCAATTAAGTTTACAAATGTTCCACTCTGATCTTCTTTCATTCTATGTTTTCCAATTTGTCCACCACTGATCTTCATTCATTCTATGTTTTCACAGATGACCAGCCTGTGCCATGGGTTCAAAAGCCAGCAGGACAAGGTTCGGGGAGGATGTCGCACAGTTTGAACATGTCTGGCTTAGCCAGTTTACCTTTGACTGTGAAGGCACAGTGGACGCATGGAGAGAAAGAATTGGGGGCTTGTTCAGTACCTCAAATGCATGTGGAGAGGTAATGCAGAGCACCAAGATATGGTGATTTTTTATTTAGCTTAAAAAAAATATTTTGACAATGATTACCTTGCCCTGATTAAAACATTGGGCATCATTGCTGCCATGTCCTGATGGTCTTGAACATTGGTGATACCCCATTTATTTTCTTCCAGTTTATCATGGAGAAGAAACGACCATGTTATCTCCAGTGGACGATGAGCGGATCCCTCTTGAAGGGCCTCTAGATGCACCACAGCGACCAATCAGGTGCACAACAAACGGAACCAGCCATTGCCATCCCCCTCTTGCAGGCACCAGCAAGTGGCGGCAGCTGAGGGGGATGGAATCTGGAGATCCAAGTTCAGGAGATATTCTCAGAAGTGCTTTTGGGTTGTATTATCAGCAAATACTAGTTAATCCCTCCAAAGGTCCAGGTTTCGCCAGCGGCCTCCAAAGATACTTACCTGGATCGTACTCTTGTGTTGCAGCTAATGCAACAGGCAAGGACAATGACTGACACATAAAAGCCATGTCACAGCCATGGTCGCGCAACATCGAGGCCAGCCGGACGGTTTGCCTTCTCAACGTTTCTGGAGAGAAGAGATGTCAAATCCCGAATACTGCCAAATGGAATAAGTTTCTCCTCGGAGGCCTTTGCCTGGCATGGGCCCAGATTTCCTCAGCCCGTAAAATCTTTATTCAAAAGTTTAGGGGAGTCATTAAAACGTTTTTGACCTTTAATGCTTTGTAATGATTTACTCAACTATGAATTTGTTGGCATTGCAGAGTCTGATGAGGCATTTCCATTCATGGACAACCACAATTGTGGGATTTAGATGGGCACCACAAATGCGCACCAAGGTACATTGTGAGACCTTGCTCCTGCAATCGTGTGACGTATTCTGACACAACGCTTGAGGATAGTAAGGTTGTGGATTTATATTATATTGATTTGTTTGCCTTCCAATTATATTTATGGGCTTTATGTGTTTCCATCATCAGGCATCTGATGTGACCTCGGCTCATGGCAGCCCTACGATGGCAAAGCGCACCCAACTCCGGGCCCGCGACACGCCACTTCCGGCCATCGGTCTCCGGCATCCGCGCATCCCTTCATTCCGCCTCCGGCACCCATCCGGGCTTGGTACACTCATCACCCACGGATTCCCTCGCGGATTGGAGTGTCGGGTCGCAAGTGTGAATTTGCGTTCTGAAGTTCTCGGATTATTTGCTTGACGACAGCCCTGGGGCAAATTGACCGAAAGAATAAAAGTTTATTTCAATGCTGTAAAAAAATAAAATTTCTGCTTGACTCTGTGTTTGTATCATAGAATTTGTTTCTTGTTGAGTTGTTTTTCAATATATTATTTTTTGGCTAGAATGTCACTACAATAACCATTTATTTCTTTAAAAGTTATTGGTCTTTGTAGTTATTGTAAGTGAGTTCACTTACAACGTGAATATTATACTTCTGTGTAACCTTGTTTGCGTTGTGAAAAAAAAGCAGTTTGTTGACTATCTCTAAAATTCTTCGTCATTTTATGATAATTTGATGTGTGATGAGCTTATCATTTCTAAGTTTGTTAATCATGGAAAATTAATCTCACATTTATAAACCATGAATTATTAGATAACATAAAACACACACAGACATTACCTCCACTGCAGTGAAATTGCCAAAAATGTGTCATATGATGTTCATATAATGTGGTCAAGATGGAGGAAAAAAAAAAACAGACACAAGCATGGCAAGCGGCATGGTGGTAATTGGTGGCATGCTTCTTAGGAAAATCCGAATGGTTGTCGTGTCACGTTAGTAAGATTAATAATTTCACATCATGAAAATCCTCCATTGACATACATAAAGCCTCCTGTTATGAGTTTCAGTTCCTGTAGTGGTGGTCTCTGTTTGTGGGTGTGGGATGTCAGTGCTGATCCTCACCACATATTGTTCTGCCAGAACTCACATATTTGTTTCTGCCTAGTTTGGAGTTGTAGTTAATCGCAGAGTGCGTTCATCTCTGCTCTTGGCTCCATCGTTGCAGGTTGTTTCCCTCCTGACATCTCTCCAGTTGCACAGCATTGGTGCAGCACTTGTCCTCCAGCACTCCGTGAACATGGTTGTCCCTGTGACGTTTCCTGTCTGGTCCCCCGTGTCACCCTCCACAATGGCTGATGCTGCTGCATGCTCTTTCCGGGCGATCAGGTTTGTGGGGGACACATTGCTGCATAGACAATGGTATCTGCACATTCTCCTGCCCCTGCTTCATTGATTCAGCAAGCATCTGAATCTGCTTGCAAAGGCATTTTCCACAAACCCTTTCTAGCCTGGACAGCCTGTAATGAAGGATCCTCCCGCTCCTTGTGACTTTCGCCTGTGAGGGTATGGCTTCGTCATCCTGTCCAGCAGAGTGCGAAGGCGTCATCACCAACCAGTGTGTAGGGATGTCAGGGTTGGTTCTTCTCCCAGCAGAGGGGTACTGGATCAGGAAGGCCTGCTCTGCCTTCTTCCAGTTGATTGCCCAAGGGAGGTTCTTTCCCAGACTCCCTCTCATTCCTGCCGCCATGCCAGGTTGTGCCCACATTCAACATTCTGGAAGTCGTTGTTTTGTTAATCCTCCACAGCTAACAATACAATGGAATGGAAAACTTCTTTTGTAGTGTAAAGTACACTTAAGTACCTCCCCTGGGTGGACACCAGAAGGCCCAATTGCTTCCCGTCAACTGACCCACATGTGTGCAGGAAGTTTCCTTCTGGTTTGAAAGCTGTGCGCCCAACTCTCCTCCACTCGGTCAGGTTTGTACTGGGCAAGTCATTTATTTCGTCTTCACATGCATTGGTGTTGGCATCACAGGTCTCTGGACAACCTTGCTGAATGTTGTTGTGGGCTCACGAAAGTGTAGGAGCGACGCTTGTACGTGTCCTCATGTGCAAGGGGTAAGCTGATTGATGATGGCTAGGCGCAAGACTGGGTTCCAGTGCTTCATCTTGAAGGTGTCCTTGTTCTCCAGAAGAGGACCGACTTCATGTCTTTACTCCTGAAAACAGGTCAGAGGGGAACCCTGGTTGACAGTTTCTTAAAAAGCTGCTCATCATCCGCTGCAGATCAGTCATCTGATCTCCATACTGGCCCAAAGGGGGTCTCATCCGGAACAAGGGACCTCGTACACATACCAGACCTCTTCCTGGGCTGCGTCCTCTCCTTCTTGTTGTACTCCTGAGGGATGATTCTGGGTTAACTGGTAACAGAAGTCGTGGTTGGGTGGTAGGTAGCAATTGCAATCTGGAGAGATGCATGAAATGGTCATGATGCAGACACCACTTTTAATAGGAAATCTGGGTATTCTAATGGACTTCCCGCGCAGTAGAGGGGGCAGTAAGATGTCGTAACCTGTCGTATCGTGACGCACATTGAAGCTAAGGATGATGCTTGATGACGCGCGCTTTCCTACGATGTGATGCACCGGGGTAGTGTGCCGGACGTAAGTCAGTCCCATTGGTGACGGCGGTTAGACGCGTGCCTGACGTATGCCTGTCCTATGATTTGTCGCCTCGGTGAGTAAATGAGTATGCCTGAGCGCGCGGAAATGGTGACGCGGAGGGACGTACTTGGCGCACCGACTGTCGTACTGCGAGACAATTTTCTAGCAGTACGACACTACTGGCCCTGTCGCCTAAAGACTTGCAAAATAACAACCAGTGGGGACAGGCCCCCCCCTCTTAATCATTGCAGCCTTGCGCCTGAAACATATTTCGGTCTGGACTGTCCCCCGTAGCATTGCAATTTTAGAGACCATTGGGGGCTGAGAGACTGTGAACAAGTGATAACAGGGTTCAGCCTTAAGCTCAAAGTCTACAATTTTATATCAAAGTCTTGTTGCTGAGATTACCTGGAAGCCTTCGAAGCTCTGATGGTTTCATTGCAGTACAAACAATCTGGTATGTGAAACACCACCACAGAAGAACCCCCTAAATAAACATAAATGGTTGAAAGGAAAAAACATAGGCATTCAAACATGATGCTAAGTTTTCCATACTGTTGATCGACCTCTCTAACAGAACCAAAAGTCCCATTTCATCGGGGTTAGAAAAAATGTCTTAATTAACAAACCAGAATTCTATCTGCATAATTGTCCGATCTGTTAATCAATTATTATAAAACTTCCAAAACGTGCGTTCTCTGACCATCCTGTGTTGCAAGAATGTGAATCAAGTGGAGCCTCCATTCTTGCTGTCGATGGGGCTGCAGCCCTGTAGAGTGAGAGTGAGACTTGAGAAATATCAATTTTCACTCCCGCTTTCATACTCATACTCTTTATCCATCTAGAAATAGTCTGCACTGACCTCTCTTTTGAGGCTTTTTTTAGATCTTATGAAGAAAATTCTTCCTCATCTATACATAAAATATACACACACAATCTCCGATCCGGGTGCGTTGCTGCCAGTTCAAACTTGTACCCCACCATGCCCTGGCCTGCTCGCTTTATCAGACCATCCCTAAAATACCCACCCACTTTTTTGTCAGTTACAGCAGAGTTATCCTAGACTGAGTTTGTGCAAAGACTGAGCTCTTTGCGCTGAAAATAAGTGCCATTATAGCATCATAATTTATGTTGAGCTGTTTCCAACATCAGCAATGCAGCAGGGTGCCAGGTTGCGTAAGCAAACTCCCCAAACTTTACTTTCACAACCTTCCCACCACCCCCACTCTTCATTATATGTAGGCCTTGGAGGGTTCCATATTAAAGACACCTTCATGAATTTTGGACACGCAATGGAGGAGTGCCAATAGTTGTTTGTTGTCCCAGCCCATGCCACTAAAGTACATGATAAAGTCTCGTGGAGCAGTGGTAATGCACTATAACTTAGACACTTCACAAAAATAACAAAATGTAAGAACTTCCAAACATCAGCCTTTTATAAAGAATTATTTTTATTTTTATTTAAATATTTTTATTTATTAGAGGTAAATACATTCCAGGGTACATCAATCTATAGTGTTTACAATCTTTGTACCCATCCAATGTTATGGCTTTTAAAGAAAAAAGAATTAAAAGAGAGATGACATACTTTGTAAAAGAGTTGTGAAAGTAGAAAGAGCATGCCAAAGGAGGAGCCCGGGGTGAGGAGAACAGGAGAAATAAAAAAAAACAATAATTCTTAGTCAAAGATTTAGAGAAGTGGGGGAGGAAGAGGATTATAGTAAAGAGTATTAAGAGAATACACACCCCCCCCCTAGAAAAAGAGAAGAAAAAAAGAAGGACGAAGAAAGCCCCCCAACCCCAGCGAGAGAAAACCCACAGAGACCCCCCGCTGCCCAAAAAAAGCCAAGTAACCCCTGTTCACTGTGCGAGTTGGTCCACGAAGTGACCCCGAGTTTTTACTCGTGGTGAATCACGTACTTTAGCGGGGAACGTCGGAACTCGCAGCGTTCATACTTGTCCACTCGTGGCGGCTAACGCAGGGTACTCGGGAAAATGTTAATACTCGTGAAAAAAAAATCAAACATGTTTGATTGTTTTCCACGAGTCAATTATATGTTTTCAAGTTTAAAAATTGGAAATACAGTCATTAAACTCGTTGCTGTCCCCCCCCCCCCGCCTAACGTAATGGCCCGGGTTTACCATAGTTGTCTCGAGAGTCTATCCGTGGGAACTTTTTTTATAATCTGAAAGGACCTACTGAAGCCCCCAAGTAAGTTAATATGTTATACATTTTTATATATATTATTTATATTTCAATTCCAACAAACCAAGCAATGGAGAGGCGGAGTTTCCGTGGCGCGTGTGTTGTAATTTAACGTGTGTCTTTGCGCGTTAAAAAGATGAAGCTGATTTTAATTGTTTCGCTGCGCTGATGTTTTGTCCACCCCCCCCGTTGGGGAGAGTGCTGCTGTACAATGCTTCGTCTGTTTAATCCCTCCCCCTCTTCCACTAGGAAACTGCCTAAATTTTTCTTTGTGCCCGCTCTCCTGGGCGCCAATCCAAACCAGTGGGAACAACGGACCCTACAGCCCAGCGCCCCCACCTATGCGTTGTCCTTTGATATATCCTCCCATATATATGGACCTCGCTCGCTTCGCCAACTGTTTGAACGCTCGATAAATAACCAGGCATCGGCCAACACGGAGCCTGATTACTGATTCGAAACAAAGTAACTTGTACACGCACCTATTCATCTTCTTCCGCCAACCCGTAACCCCTGGTCCCCCCCCTTTCACAGACACCTTATATAACCCTACAAATAACAACATTTTACACTTTCCAATACCATACTCATTTACCTATCCATGTAAACTCCCCACATGTTATTTTGCTAGTCGTCTGCTGACTGTCCGTCCCGTCCGTGTGTGTGTGTTGGTGTGTGTGAAGTGTGTGTGTGTGTGGGGTGTGTGTGGCTGTGTGTGTGGCCCTGTTGTTGTGTGTGTCTTGTGTGTGTGTTGTGTGTGTGTCGGTGTTGTGTGTGTGTGTTTTTGTTAGTGGGATTGTCTGTGGTGTGTTGTGTGTGTTTGTGTGTGTTGTTTTTCTGTGTGTATCTGTGTGTGTGTGTCTGCTGTCGGGGTTCCGGCGGACAGCCGCTCAAAGTCAAGTCACACGAGTGCTTCTTCCTCTGAAGTGGCGGGCCAGTCTGCTGTCTGTGTGTTCTGTGGTGATTTGTGGTGGTGTGTTGTGTTCTGTCTGTCTGTGTGTTCTGATGTGTGTGTGTGTGTGTGTGTGTGTGTGTGTTGTGTGTGTGTGTGTGTCTCTTCTCTCTCCCTCTTGTCTATCTGTGTGATTGTGTGTGTGTCTGTGTGGGTCCGGCGGCCGCCTCAAAGTATCCACCCGAGGAGCTGTTTCCTTCCTCTGAAGTGTGGTGGCCAGTCTGCTGTCTGTGTTGTATCTCGTGTGTATGTGTGTGTTGTGTGTGTGTGTGTGTGTGTGTGGGTGTGTGAGGTGTGGGGGTGTGTGTGTGTGTGTGGGTTGTGTGTGTTGTCTCTCTCTCTCCCTCTCTTGTCTATCTGTGTGTGTGTATGTGTCGGGTTCACGGCGGTCCCCCCGACTCAAAAGTCTCCCGCAGCTGCTTCCTTCCTCTGAAGTGGTGGCCCAGAGCTCCTGCTTGTCGTGTGTATCTGTGTGTGTCTGTGGAGTGTGTGTGTGTGTGTGTGTGTGTGTGTGTTGAGTGTTGTTTGTGTGTGTGTGTGTGTCTCTCTCCCTCTATGTTATCCGTGTCAACCCCTGTGTTTGTCTTGCTGTCCGCGCGCGCCCCTCCCGCACCCCGCGCGCCCCCCCCCACACGCCCATAACCTCCAAAGTCACCCGAGGCTGCTTCCTTCTCTGATGTGGTGGCCAGCTGCTGTCTGTGTGGTATCTCTCTCTCTATGTGTGTGTGTGTGTATGTGTGTGTTGTGTGTTCTCTCTCTCCCTTCTATGTCTATCTGTTTTTTCTGTGTGTGTGGTCTGCTGTCGGGTCCCGGCGGGTCCGCCCTCAAATGTCACCCGAGCTGCTTCCTTCCTCTGAGTGGCGGCCAGTCTTGCTGTCTGTGTGTATCTCTCTCTCTGTGTGTGTGTGTGTATGTGTGTGTGTGTGTGTGTGTGTGTGTGTGGTGTGTGGTGTGTGTGTGTGTGTGATGTGTCTGCTGGCGGGTCTCCGGCGGGCCCGCTCAATGTCAGCTCACCCGAGCTGCTTCCTTTTTATAATTTTATTTTTTAAATAGAGATCCATTGCAAAAAAAGTATTTAAAACATAAAACAACAAGAACTGGATGGTTACTGGAGGATGTCATTTTCCCATTGTAGGTCATATCAATAGATTGCCGCCGCGCCTGAAATAACTCTAAACCAAGGATGGAGATGACCCTTTTAACATTGTGCTTTATTAAAACATACCTTCATGTCACGGTTGGCTCAAGAGTAACGGGCGAGAGGACCGGGAGAGGATCTTGGTAACTCTGGATGAGGAACTTGGAACATGCTGCTATGGACGTACTACGTTGGGAACTCGGTTAACACTTGATCATAAACTTGAAGTCACGTTGCACGCCACGGTCTGTCACTCGGGGTTGGGTACCGCGTGGAGTCAAACTCGCACAGTGAGACAGGGCCAACACTACATAAAACCTCATTCTTATATATATCATCAAAACGTACGTCACCCTCACAACTACCTCTTATACCCCCACCAACCCCCCCACCCCACTCCACCTGCCCGCCCGACGGGTACTCCCTGCACCTATCTTTGTAGCAATTCTATAAAATACACCCCCGACTTGTCTGGATTAGAAGGGTATCCGGAGGTACTGCACAGGCGGAAGTAGATTAGATCCTTATCAAGGTTGTTGTAGTCGCTGAGAGGCCTAGTTGTAGCCCCCGGTTGCCACATTATGTGGGGTTAGCAAATTTGTGATGGGGGGGTGTGTGACCCCGGAGCAGGTGTCAAGTGGGGGTTGGTGGTGCGGGGGGGACGGTGGTGGTTCGCCCGAGTTGTTGTGTGGTGGGGGTGTATATGGGTTGGAAGTTCGATCCGGAGGGGCTGGAAGTTTTTTGTTGCATGTTGAGGAGGGGTGGGGGGCACGGATGGGGGTGGGGTTTATGGGGGGGGGGGGGTTTTGGGCTTTGTGGGATTGAATTATTTTTTAAAGGGGTTGGGGGTTTGTTGGGGAATTATGTGGGTTGATTGGCTATAGTAGTTTGAACTGGACTAATACCCCACACAACCTCCCTCATCCTACCGCCACCCTCCGACGCACCCCGACGGGGCGCCCCCCCCAAAAATGTATTCAATTTAGTTTTTGAGTAGGGTAATCTGTGTTAAATTGGTTAATAGGTATGAAAGTGTGGCTTCGTGAATTGAGCATTTTGTGCAAATTTATGTATGTACTCTTTCCTCCTTTCATTCGGAAAATGCCCCCCTTAGTTTGTTTTCACTCACCTCTGATACCTTCCGTTCGTTAGGTTGGTATTACTGCATTACCGTATAATTTAGCTTGTAGACTATCCCCCCCGGAAATTGGCTGATTCCCTTTGTATTCATCTACTTCAGCTAGGAATGTCTAATGCATTTTGGGGGGTTGGCGTGTGGCTGGGTTGGGGATGTGTTTGAAAAGTGGGGGATTAAGGGTACTAAGTCGCGTTCTGGTGACGACAGTTGGGATTGGAGGGGGTATGGTGGAAGTGATTAGTTTTCCCCGTTCTCATACAAATTCCTTACAAATTTTAAATCCTGACTCTCCATACCATCTGTATAAAGC